>QAXK01002318.1:0-13159 GCA_004335735.1 Chlorella sp. KRBP | reverse complement strand
TGTATTTGTGCTGTGCTGTGCCGTTCTGTCTGCAGACACAAGCTGTGCTGGGGTACCTAGCTGATATGGCAGCTTCGGGCTACCCCACAGACATGCAGCAGCTGGCAGCAGCAGCACTGCTGCAGCAGCAGAGTGCAGAAACCATCGCAGGTGCTGTAACCCGCCTAGGCAGCCAGGGCGCGCATGCAGTGAGGCAGGCACTGCAGCAGCAGATGGGCGATGTCAGTCTGGGGCAGATCAAGGTGGTCGCGGCACTCATGGCAACAAAAGCACTCTGGTTTGCTGACAAGGCCAACAATGCAGATGCTGCTGCGGCATCAACAACAGCAGCAGCAGCAAAGGCGGGCCCACCAGGCAGCATGGTGCCAGCAGAAGCTGCGGACAACGCCGCACACACAACGGCTGCTGGTCCTGTGGGGCCTGAGCCAGCAGCAAGGTGGGTGTCAGATGCTGCTGGTGCAGCGCCATCTGATGCCAGCACTGCAGCAGCAACAGGTGGGGCTGCCAAAAGCTGGGCAGCTGCCCAGTGTCCTGGGGGTCTGAACGCCTCATGTCTTGTCTTCAGCAAGCAGCGCAGCTCAGGAGCCGCAGCAATGGCCGCAATACCACCTGCAGGCGCAGGGACCACAGCAGCAGCAGCCGTGGCACAAGGGGCAGCAGGCACGGGTGCAGCAGCAGAGGCAGGGGATCTGGCAGCAGAGGCTGACCAGAGTGCGGCAGCAGCAGAAGACAAGGAGAACTCAGCAGGCGCAGCGGCTGCAGGTGCAGCTGACAATGCAGCAACAGCGGCTGGCCAAGCTAGTGATGCTGCAGGTGGTGCAATAGAGACAGCTGCCCCACCCAAGCGCAAGGTGCCCAGTGGTCTGCTGCTGAACAACAGGACAGGCAAGCGGCGCAGACCCACAGCCATTGCTGCACCGCCACCCAAGCCTCCAGTCACGCCCCAGTCATCCATGGTTGCCGCAGCTGCTGCAGCAGGCGGATCTGGTTTGAGTTCAGCTGATGCAGGAGCCAGCAGCACAGCTGGTGCTGCTGCTGCAGCACCAGCATCCTATACAGCAGCAGGCAAGACCAGCAGCAGGCTGCCATGTGTTGCCCAGCATTCTCCTCTGAAGCTGTACAAGGTCCCACAACCAGCCAGCAGTGACCACAGGCCCGAGCAGGCAGCAGGCGCAGCAGCACATGTGACGCCTGGACAGGAGGACGTAGTGGGCAGTACAGGCCGGCAGGGCAGCACAGCAGCAGTACCTGCCAGGGCAGTACCGCCTCAAGCAGCGACCAACATCGGGGCAACAGCTGCATGGCCACCGCCACCTGCTGCTGCAGCAGGAGGCGGGCAGCAGGCACCGGCACCAGCAGCAGCAAGGGCAGCAGCAACAGCTGGCGACTGGCCACGACCATCTTCAGCACAGGAAGCAACAGCGGCAGCTGGGACTGCAGCAGCAGGAGCAGCAGCACAAGGGTCGTGGCCTTTGGCAGCACCAACAGCATGGGCAGGGGCAAGGGCTGGCGCTGGAACACTGTCAGCAGCGGCGGCGTCGAGGCCACAGTCAGCAGTGGTGCCTGCATGGGCCCAGCCAGCAGCACTAGGGACGCCAGCTGCAGCAGCTGCTGCTGTTCAGCCTGCATGGCTGCAAGCTACACCCGTGCCAGCTGCTGCAGCAGCAACCACCGCAGCAATGAGTGGTGTTGAGACTCGGCAACCAGCATCAACGCCCACTGGGGCTACACCAGCAGGTGCTGGCTGCATCACTGAGCAGTCGGTGCTGGAGTTGCTGTGGCAGCAGACCTGCACAGGTCCTGAGCTGATGCAGAAGCTGGGAGCCAGCACACCTCAGCAGGTGCTGCAGCTGCAGCAAGTCCTGGAAGGGCTGGTTGAGGCAGGCGACCAAGTGCTGACAACGCCTCAGTGCAGCAGGGTCGACGTGCGCGACACTATCATACGCTTCTTCACATTCTGATGGGCATTCTGCATCATGTTTTCTGGTGTTATCTGCGCTGTGGACGACTCTGCACCCGCCTGTGCTTGGTGCAGTCCCAGCGCTAGCTGTGTCTTTCTGCTGAGCAGACTCTGCTCCAGACTTCACTGCGGTGTTGGTCCAATCCCTTGGCATGGTCAGTTTGCCACTAACGTCGCGTGTTTACTTGGAAGGAGACGTCAGGAGAACCTGAATGAGGCAAGCGAAGTGCAAGCGCGCATGTTCAGGCTTCGCGGCAATCCCGCAGCGGCTGTTAAATGATGTCAACACCGCTTTTGATGATTGCTTGCACTCAGATCACCACCAGTAATAAGCATACCTTTTACATCAATTTCGCCATGCGACTGTGTGTCCAGCCCAGGGGCCAGCTGCAAGTGCTGATTGCTGCACACCTAATTAGGCGCCATGCTCCAACATCCATTAGCTCGACAGCAGCTATCAGAAGCTGCTCATGATGATAGCTGTCTTTATTGAATGCTTCATTACCGGCAAGTCGCCCCTCGCCTCAGCTGAGTTGATGCCAGTGACTCAACCATCATCAGCAGGGTCAGCAGCACGCTAGAATGCACATGGTGCGGCATCCATGGCGGCACAGCTTGTCTATACTGGTTCCAATTGTGGTGATCGGCACGTTCTTGCTACGAAGCGCTCCAGGTAAGCATGGCCACAGCCCAACCCAGCTGCTCCATAGCTGTTGTTGCAGCAGCGCAACCTGAAGCAAAGCAGTGGTGTGTGCACTCTGTTGCGTTGCCTACAGCTGCACCATACAAACATCTAGTGCGGCTCCGACAAAGCATCAACTCACTGACTGATACATGTTCATCAACAATACCTTCACACTGGAGTCATTTACCTGCTGGGGTGTGTTGTCCTGCTGCTCTGCCTCCCTGAGTAGTTCAAGCCCACCCTGGCGCCAACATCGGCATCATGGCCAATTGCGGCACGTCTATGACCATCACAGTGAGCTGCATAGTAGCCATGCCCACTCAGGAGGTGCTGGACATCCGGCTGGAGAACGCAGATGGGGAGAAGAACTCAATATGCAATGTGCCAGACCTGCCCGGTACTGCACTCATGGTGTACAGCCTGGCTCCTGGAGACAGCATCTATGGTGCGCAGGCGTGCTACAGGGCCGGTAGGGTAGTAGGAGTGACATTCTCCTCAGCAGGTGGCCCTCTGGTCTGTGGGAACCCCCAAGCCCCGGAGGCTGTGTGCAGGTCCACTTCAGTGACAGAGCCAGCACCCATGTCAGCAATTTATGGGGAGTGCGGGCGCTGGGGCCTTGTTGAGATCACAAAGGTGTGCTTCAACCCCTTCTACATCAACCCGGTGATCCCTATCACAGGTGAGTGGTGCGCAACATGGCAGTCGTGCTACTGCACAGCAATCGCAGCTTGCAGTTCCACTGGATGACAGCAGGACATGGCACGCAAAGCAGCAGACAGCAGATCAACCGGCTGTGCATGGCAGTAAGTCCTAGTGTGTGCCAGATCCTGTGTGCAGCGACTTCAGGTGAATGGGTCAGGATTGCACGAGGCACGCCACTGCTATCAGTTGTACCGGTTGTGTTGACCAACCGTTGTGCGTCTGGTGCCACCACGCACCCTATTGACCACATCGTGGTTTGGACAATGCTGCGCTGCTGCCTTGCTGCAGCGTGTGGTCCTGGTCAAGGGCGTGCCAGTTCCCAGGAGCCCTGCAAGCCATGCCCCAGGAACTTCTACAACCCTGGGGGTGTCAAGGGCGAGTGCCTGCGCTGCCCTAGCGGCCTGGTGACGGTTACTGAAGGTGCCAGCAGATGTGGTGGGTACCCCAGCAACCTTGTAGTCCTGCAGCACTGTATATGGGTAGTTCAGGTACCTTGGTGGGCCATGTGACGGCCAGGTATGGCCAGACAGCTCAGCAGCCGTGTCGCAGTTCACAACTTGATTTTGCTCACGTTGCATCTGTCTGTAACCATCATACCCAGCACTGCAAACGAATTCCTGATCACTTTGGCCAGGCATAAGCTCCACAAGCAGCATGCCCTCTTGCACCAGGTCAGCCAGCACATGTTTACAACATCTACATCCTGTCAGTCAGCACTTGACAGTTACCCAATCGCACGTCCTGCATGTGTTGCTGCCTGCCCAGGTTGCCCACCCGGCTTTGGCGCCAACCCCATGCGCCGTGGTGATCTGGACCCGCTGTGTGCGCAGTGCCCGCCAGGGACCTACTACCCCGGAGGCAACGTGGAGCCGTGCTGGCGCTGCAGGGGCAGTGCCTTCCTCACGTCCCTGCCAGGCTCGGCCAGCATTGTGCAGTGCGTGTGCAGGCCAGGTGAGGGCCCTGGTTATTGCAGCAGGTTCGCTGCCCAGCACAGCAAGACAGCTACTAGCTGTCTGTGAGCTACTAGCTAGTAGCTCTTGATGCCAGGGAAATGCCAGCAGCGCTGTTGCTGTACTGCACAGAGTCTGGACACAGTGAACCTCGTGTGGCCCAATGGATGGATGGCTGTGTGTGAGCCTTTCTATGCAGCCTATGGCTGTGTAGCATGCAAGCCGGGCTGCCATGCCTTGCAGTGGGCCCCACAGGTGGATTCTGAGGCCGCTGTCTTCTGACTCAAGGCGTCAAGCCTCCAGGCAGTTGTGATACCGTGCTGAATGCCTGGTGTGCCATGCGCTCTATGCTTTCCTGCAGGCTATGGCGCCAGCGCAACATCACCAAACAGCTGCCAAGTCTGTCCCAAAGGGACCTTCTCCAACGCGTTGGCAGACTCTGTGCCGCAGCCGCCTTTGACCAGCCTTGTGCGCACACCGTCTGGCATTGGCAATGGCAAGGGCAAGGGTGGATGCTACACATGCAACCCTACTTGGAAGGAGTGCACGCCTTGCTGTGAGGCCAGTGTGCGCAACTGCAACTTGACGACTTTGACACCAGGAGCAATGTCTTGGGATGCTTGCAAGCCTGTTGAAAGCTTCTTCACGCCATCACCATCCCCATCCCCGTCCCCATCACCCTCACCGGCCCCAGCACCAGCATAGCCACAGGTGCAAGTAGCAGCATGCCTTCAACATGCACCTGCTGTTCACTTTGGCGGCGTTCTGGACTGTCATATGACCTTGACAAGCCGCAGAGCAGATGCTTCGTGGATGTGGTGCTGCTGGGGGTTGATTGAGGGGGGTAGGAAGAGGCTACTGTAGTGCTGTTGCTGCACATAGAGTTGCTTGCTTTATCTGAAACATATGCTGGACTGTGCAGTATATGTGTATTGATTTCACTTGTGTCATTAATGTCTCAGCCCTCTGCTGAGTTTGTTCGGAAACACTGCTGCTGCAGATCTCCAGAGCAGTGAAGTGTCATTGCGATGTCAGCTGTCAACTGTTGACCGAAGTGACATAAAATTTGAATGCAATGGTTAAGACGGAGATTGGGACAAGGATCTGTCGCCGGTGCAATTGCCAGGTCTACTCGAGTTGAACCCTAGCTGTGGCAGTGACAGGTGGCACCAGCGCAACCTGCTTGCAACATATGAGGGACGCGTCGAAGGAACACCTTACCTTTGTCCCCTACCTTATATTGTTCAATTGGCGTCCGAAACTCACAGGGCAAGGAAAAGACACCCACCGAAGCTACTCGTGACAATTGTAAGACAGCACACCTCGGACACGTCAAGAAAAGCTATGAAGGGGACACTTTCAAGTGTTATTGTTCTTCTGATTGCCATAGGTGAGCGCACTCAGTCGTCTCAAGTGCAACAGCACTGCCACCTGCACTGCTGGCCAGCACAGCTGTCTGTAGCATGCTGGTTCGTGTGATATCCTGACGTGGAAATGTGAATTACTACCTATCAAGCCAATTGCATGCGTGCTTCCGTCGCTGCAGGTGCTGCCAGGGCTGCAGACCCATGTGGCTCCCTTAACTTCTTCCCCACAGCTGCCCAGATTACCGGAGCCACTGGCACAGCAGCCAGTGTTGCTGTGAATGCTGAAACAACATGCAGAGGCACTCAAGTGTGCAACTGGCCAAGTGTAGTCAACAAGACAGCTCAGGAGTCATACCAAGCTGACTTGGGGACAAGCGTTGCAGCTGGTGGCCTGCTGAGTGTGGCTGTGAAGGAGTATGGAGCAAAGCAGCTGAAGGTGTTCTTCCACCCAGTCAGCCCCTTGCTCATGCAGAATTCAAATGCCCAGTCATGTGTGCTGGCGAAGACTGTGGCTGCTACACGTAGGCTCAGCCAAACTTCCTCATACACAGTCACAAACCCAGGCACATGGAGCTACACAGCGTCACTCAGCAGTGGCGGCAGTTTGGGTGGTGGTGAGAGGACTGCAGCTGCAACTGGAGACGTGACCATCCCCACTGAAGGCCTGACCGATGTAAGTGCTGACCTGCTGCTTGCATGCATGCATGCATGCTCCTTGCATGCTTCGGGAGTTGTGCTGGCCCCCTGCTCCCTTACAGGTTGGCACAACAGAGACGTTGGCCGACCTTCCTGCCGGCTTGTGTGGAGGTACATGACATGCAAACGATATGTGCTGAGCCTGTAACCCACTTACTTGCAAAGTGCACAGCCCACAACTTGCTGACAGGCCAATCCGGCACCATCTGTTGTTTCTGCTGCTCTTGCAGGACCGCAACTACTGTGCCACCATCAGTGTTGTGCTCAAGGGCTACACAGTCAGTGGTGCCCCTGCTGGCTTCCCAGCACAGATCACCCTGCCGTTCACTGTCTGCTTCTACAAGCACAATGGCCAAGCCACTGCCAAGTTCGACTTTGGATCTTGTGGTGCTGGTGGAGGTGGGTACCCAGCGCCGCAGCATGCATGCCATGCATGTGACATGCAGTTGCCTGCACAAGCCACCCAAACGTGTCTACTTTCCTGCATGTTGCTGGACTGTGCTGCGGCATCCGATGCAGTGCCGGCAGGCTGCCTATTGTCACCTGAAGTTCATGCCCCTCTCCACAACCGTGGCATGTGCATGTGTACTACTGGGCTCGCAGCCAGGCATCAAGTTGTGTTGTGGCAGTGCCTGTGCAACTGCAGGATCCCAGGGGCCCCTGTGCAGCAAGCTGACAGGTTGTGTCGGTTGCTGCAGGTTACACCGTCAATGTCAGCGCTATTGCGCCCCTGGCCCAGAACATCACTCAGGCCGGTGATGATCTGCTGGATGAGCAGGGCAACCCACACCTGCTCATTCAGCCAGTGGTGCAGGTCAGTCTCAACCAGCCCATGCTATGAATACATATGCTTGCCTTTTTGTGGCACTTGCTGTTCAGCACATGCCATGTGTAGTGCCTGCTGCCGCTGTGCTGATCACAGCTCATGCAATCTGAGCCTCAGACCGAAAGCAAGGCTTGCCAGATGGCATCCCAAAACATGCGGCGCACCTGGGCGCATGCACTTCCCAAACAATCCACTTGCAGGATTGCTACGCTGAGCCTTTGTTGTGCTACCTACTTAGCTGCATGTGTGCCACCCTGCCTTGACCACTGCGTCTCGCAACTGTCAGCCTGTCCTGCATGCCTGCAGATCTTTGGCCGCATGAACAGGACCCTGCAGGGTGTGCCTATTGAGGAGGGTGCCTCCTTCGTCAACAAGTACTTCCTGCTGCCGACTGACCTGAAGGCAGGCGACACCATCACCCTGTCACTGGATGAGGGCGAGCTGCCTGAGGGCTTTTATCACATGTCAGCCAAGGTAGGTTGGTAGCAGATGCGTGCCGTGTCTACTAGAGTCGTGCTGACCCTCTGCCCACTGACCCTCAGCCGGACGTACAGATGCTGCCGTGGCAGTTGCAAGCCAACATGTGACAAGTTGCTGTGGCCTAGCAAACGTACAGACACCGCATGAGTCGAGCTGCTGTGGCACAGTGTTGAGTGGCCGCCACCATGGCATGTGGATGGTCCTGAAGTGACATGCCATGCGGGCTGCGCACAGGCTCCTTACACGCTGCTTGTGGCTGACTGACCTGCAGATCTCTGTCGTCACCAAGTTCCCCAACCTGGTGGACCTCCAAGGACCTGCCCAGATCAACCAGACAGACGTTGCTGAGATCATGGGATACACTGGTGCGCACATGTCACAACTCATCATCGGCACTTTACGACGTGATGTCCGATTGCAGACAGTTCATTGACTGGCCAGTCGTTTGAAATGCCAAGCTTCCTGCAATACTATGCTTGCTGCAGCACTGTGCAGCCATAGTACATATCTGCGCAGTGTGCATCACAGCCTGACTGGGTCTGCATGGGCCCTAGCACATCACCTTGACATATACAGGCTGAGTCATGCCCTCAGTGCCGGGCAGATGCCATAGCTGCCTCATGACCTTGTTGCATGGGGTTCTGGGCCAGCTGCTGACACTGTGCTGATCAGTCAGGGACTGTGCCTGTGCTGCATCCGTTTGGCTGCTCCAGAGTACATGGGCTTCCTGGTGAGGAACGGCACTGATGATGAGACACCCCTGCTGGGCCAGCAGAGTGGCACCCGCGTGCCCCAGATCTCTGACATCAGCGTTGATAAGGAGAGCACCAGCATCAAGGTATGAGGACCCTTCGTGCAAATACTCGAGCATTTGCATTCAGCACAGCTTAGCCCCTGGCTGCTCTTCGCAGCGCTCATTGGACCATCTCAAGCTGGGGCACTGGCTGTATGGGGGTTGCCTAGTGTTGCACATGTTGATCAGGGCTGCTGCTTTGGGTGCAGCCCAGCAACTGCAATACATCATGTTGGGGCTGATGGTCTGGTGTTGACTGTTGCCATGTGTCTGCAGGCTGGTGATGCCATCACCTTCTCATGGCAGTTTGTGGCAGCTGGCGAGGAGAGGTGCTACCATGATGGTGTGGAGATCCTGACAGACCCCTGCGTCTCCCCCATGGTCGTCAAGGCCAAGGGCTTCAACGCAAACGTCACCCACCACAACTTCAGCGTCACCATCACCGACGTCTGCGGCAACATCAAGCATGCCAACTTCACCTATGGCCCAGACGGCGCAAAGGCTGAGAGTGAGATCGACTATGTGGACCCAACTACGATGGATGAGAGCAGCGGCGGCTTGATCGTCACCAGCAACACCGCCCGCAGGACTGTCAGTGCTGCCGCCCCTGCCACCACAGCTGCAGGCCTGATCAAGAGCGCCGCGGCTGCCTTTGTGGCCAGCATCCTGCTGATGGGCCTGCTTGTGTAGATCCAAGCTTGAGCTGGCATTTCATGTACGTTAGGTACCAGTGGTGAGCTGTCATGCATTTGAATGAGCAATGGAAACGTGTTGTGCATGTGCTGGGTGCTGGGTGCTGGGTGCTGGGTGCTGGGTGCTGGGTGCTGGGTATCGTGTTGTGCTGCTGAAGTGTGCCAGTGACTGATCGTCACAGTCAAACCGTTTGGCATGTACATCAAGGCTGCTCGTATGGCGTGATTTTGTTCACTGGGGGACAAGGAGAGATCCTGGGATCAATAACTTGAGCAGGTGGTATGTGTGCCTTGTGCTTGTTGCATTGTGCTTGCTGACTGCATGCTGTCGTTGCTGCCAGCGGCAGCCCTCCAGCAGGTAGACAGCCGTGTGGGGGTAATTTGGGTCAGGCAGGGCCTGGCATAATTGATGGGGGCAATGTTTTGGGAAGGGATGAGGTGCTGCGATACGCACCAGCATGTAGATAGCCCCTGTTACCACCATACTCCCTGTCGCCTGCCAGGCTGTGCCCTCTGTGCAGTCTTGCAGTGACCATCCAAGTAGGCACTGAAGCTTTGTTGGCTGTGTTTTCCCGGTTTGTTGCTTCTTATGGTGTCTTACTGCACTGCGTGCTACGCTGTGCTCCTGGCTTTCTTGCAAGCCGGGTCAAACCGTGGCTACAGGTTGTAAAGTAACTGCTTCGCCACGACGTACCATCAGAACATCAGGCACTCGAATCTTGTGAACTCAGCGTTTACTGGCCAGCTTACAGCTTCAGTCGACAAAAAAGCTGCAGCGGCAGCCCGAACCTCGACAGCAGTAACTCGACATAGCTGAGAGCAGCAGCTGGACCGTTTGAAGCATCTTATACAAACCTATAGGACACATCAACTTATATACGCTGTGTTTGAAGCTTCATAAAGCTCATAGCCGTGCAGCGCAGTCTCCAGCATGGCAGCAGCAGTAGATGCAGACGAGGCAAAGCCGCAAGAAGAGCAGAGGCCGCCCAAGGTCAAGGGCAAGGTACGAAATCTTTTAGTGCGTCTATATGTGCACAGCACTAGCTGGATCTGCCAGCTGTGTATTTCAGAAGAGGAGTGTTGCTGCAATAGCTGTTTGGCAATCTGACTAGGGCCCGTGGGTGCTTGCTGTGCATGACTGCAGCATAAGAAGCCCAAGCCTTGGGACCATGATGGGATTGACCACTGGAAGATAGACCCCTTCACAAAGGAAGAGAATCCCACAGGCCTGCTGGAGGAGAGCTCCTTTGCAACTCTGTTCCCCAAGTACAGGGGTGAGTGCACGCAGCATGATGTGCGGTATGTAGTTGGGTGATCACGAAGCAGTGGATGTTCAACACCATGCTTTTTTTGACTGGTAATAAGCAATACAAGCATCACACACAACATCGATAAGCAGTGGTACTGCACATCCACTGCCTGCAGTCTGGAATGTTCCACAGCAGCAGCAGCAGCAGCAGCTGTCGATGCAGCAGTATCTCTTCAAGGAGAGGTATCCATGTATGATGGCTGAGCAAGCTCGCAATTCTATGACCTGTGCTGCTGTTTATGTTGTCGCTTGTAGAGAAGTACCTGCGGGAGGTGTGGCCGGCAGTGACACGTGCCCTCAAGGAGGTTGGCGTGGGCTGTGAGCTCAACTTGGTGGAGGGCAGCATGACTGTCAGGACCACACGCAAGGTGAGGTGCAGCAACAGCAGCAGCAGCAGCAGCAGCATCACCAGCAGAATCAGAAACGGACACATCAGCACAAGCATGAAGAGCAGCAGATGCAGATGCAGGAGCACACAGTGCAGCAGAGCCGACTCCAGCCATGCCCATGTTTGCCAAACCTGTAGTCCATGCAGTTGCCAGGCGACAGCACGCAGAGCGGGAACCTTCGTTTCTGCAAATGCACACACATGCTATTGACAGCAGCAGGGTCAGTCTTGTAGGCACGTTGTGTGTGAGCACATCCCTTGGACCAGACTACACACCGATGCTCAGATGTGTCGCTCCTTTCCCTTACTGATGTTGTCTGTCCCTGCTGCCGCTGCCCTGCTGTGGCTGCTGCCATAGACCTGGGACCCCTACATCATCATCAAGGCACGTGACCTCATCAAGCTGCTGGCCCGTAGTGTGCCAGCACCACAGGTAGGCGGGGAAGCTGCTGGCCAGCAGGAAGAGGCAACAGTAGCAACAGGCAACTGCGCGAGCAGCAGCAGCAGGGAGCAATAGAGCTTTGACGCATTCTGTTTCAGCTTTTCAGCTCTTCAGTAAGGTGGGGGCCGTGCAGGGCTGCAGCACTGCCACTAGCATGACCAGCAACAGCAGCAGGCACCAGTACAAGCAGCAGCAGTGCCAACAGAGCTGTTGAGCGTTGTGTGCCAGTACCACAGGTGTGTGGGAAAAGTCCAAAACGGCACCAAGTGCAGCAGCATCAGCAGGCCTTAGACTGATGTTGCGCCTCCACCCATGCACGTATGTCGCCTCCCTCCCTGCAGGCGCTGAAGATCCTGCAGGATGACATGCAGTGCGACATCATCAAGATCGGCGGCATGCTGCGCAACAAGGAGAAATTTGTGAAGCGGCGGCAGCGCCTGATTGGGCCCAACGGCAGCACACTCAAGGCACTGGAGCTGCTCACAGACTGCTACATCTTGGTGCAGGGTGAGTCAGCGGTTGAGTCAGCAGGGTTGATTCTACCTGTGTGTCATCCCTTTAGTCAGCTCCAGACATGCCTTCGTCACCCTGGGCATTGGTAGGGTCCGTTGGTGGGTATGGGCCTGGGTGGGGTTGCGGGTGGGGGCTTGCATAAGTGGGGTTGGGCATAACTTCGGGGGTGCCGGCAGGGGTTGGGTACCTGGTGGGAGGGTGAGACGTGGCTGTAGGTTGGATCAGCGAGGTGAATCAGCCCACAGGCGAAGGGCACAGTGTGTCTTAGCTCTATGCACTGTCCTTCACTCAGCCTGCTGCTGCTGACCTGTTTTTGACCGTCTGCTGTTGCTGCTGTTGCTTGTGTTGTTGTGTCCAGGTAACACCGTGTCTGCCATGGGCCCCTACAAGGGCCTGAAGACGGTGCGGCGCGTGGTGGAGGACTGCATCAACAACGTGCACCCCATCTACCACATCAAGACCCTCATGATCAAGAGGGAGCTGGCCAAGAACCCAGAGATGGCCAACGAGAACTGGGACAGGTGGGTGGCGGGAGCCTCGTGTCGTTTGGTTCATTGTGTCTACCTGACAGAAGCTTGTTGGCAGTGCTCTGTGTGCGTTGAGTTGGTGTTGATGCGTTAACTGAGTTCCTTAGCCTTTTGATGGCTGCCTGCTGCTTCCATGGGCGTTTGCCATGCTGCGGCAGCGCACCGGCGTTCGTCGCAAGTATGAAACATGTTCTGTGCATGTGCACGCCTGCAGGTTCCTGCCAAAGTTCAAGAAGAAGAATGTGAAGCGCCACAAGCCGGTAAAGGTGCGTGAGAAGAAGGCCTACACACCCTTCCCGCCTGCGCAGCAGCCCAGCAAGCTGGACCTGGCCCTCGAGAGTGGAGAGTACTTCCTTTCAGAGCGTGCCAAGCAGGCAAAGGCAGCAGCAGAGCAGGCGCAGCAGCAGGCAGAGCGTACAGAGGCAGCAAAGCGGCGCCGCGATGCAGCTTTTGTTGCTCCCAAGGAGGCCAAGCGGCAGAAGCAGGGCGACGAGAAAGGCGGCAACGGCGTGTCTCAGGAGGAGGCGCTGGCAGCAGCGGAGCGCGTCAAGCAGCGGCAGCAGCAGCAGGCAGCGGCAGCGGCGGCTGCAGCAGCGGCGGACCAGCGGCAGGCGCGCGGGGAGGCTGTGGCAGCGTTCCTGTCGCCTGAAGCAGGCGGAGTGAGCATGAAGCAGCAGGCAGCAGCAGCTGCAGGGGACGCAGAGCAGCAGCAGTCGCAAGAGAAGAAGAAAAAAAAGAAGCGTCACCAGGACGAGGGCGTTGCGCAAGCAGCAGCAGCAGCTGGTGAGCCTGAGCAGCAGCAGCCGAAGCAGAAGCAGAAGAAGAGCAA
>QAXK01002316.1:0-21855 GCA_004335735.1 Chlorella sp. KRBP | reverse complement strand
TGTAGGGGCGCAGGAAGGCCGACAGGAAGAGCCCGTCCACCGCCTCCACCAGGTACCCGCCTTGGGCCTTGAGCTCCTCGCCGACCACGGCGTGGAAGCGCTTGAGCGCGGACTGGGCGATGTCGGCGTTCCAGCTCAGCAGCGTCTGCAGGACGGGAGCGGGCAGTGCAAGGCACGCTCGTGGAGTGGTGCCCACCAGGCCGAGGGGGCCGCAGCTCACGGGGGTGCCAGTCTGACGGGCAGCACTCTCCGCACAGCACCTCAGGCCTAATTCGCACCTGTGCGCCGACGACGTTCATAAAGGCCACCGTGACGCAGCCCACGGGTGCGTCCAGCACTCCAGTGTCCACCTGGCAAATGTTGGGCACGCGCGTCTGGTAGGACAGACGACCCTCCAGCTTCCTGCACATACCACCACCACCACCACCGCAGAAGCAAGGTGTCGTGAGCCCTCGCACGCCTCACGGGGAGGTGGAGAGAGGGCTGCTTGCAGGAACATGTGGCTGGTCCTCAAGTGCCGCCTCACTGCCATCACAGTGTGCCCGCAGCGGCGGCCCGTCAAGCCCCACCATCGCTGACCTGTTGAGTGCGTGGTAGAGGTTGGTGTTCACGCCATTGGCCTGGTCCAGGCCGTGGTGCTCGCCCACATGAATGACCAGGTATGCGTCCCACAGGCGCTCCAGGGGCAGCTTCTTGTACGTGTCCTCGCTCAGCAGCAGCATGCCGCCCTGGGCAGTGTGCGCAATGGCGGTGGCCAGCTGCACTGGTGGGCCCTCGTACTGCACGCGGCTCTTCTTGTCCTCCTGCATAGGGGAAGCACAGGGGTGCGCACGCAGCAGCACATCAACGCAGTCAGCATGAGAGGCAACGCTTCCAACAGTGGCGAGGGTAACCCTCAGCCACACTGGCCACTGCGAACACCCACCCACCTTGTTCTCGACGACGGAGTCAGGGTTGGTGAGGCCGGCGTGCACGCCCATGCACACCCTCAGTCCCTTGAACACCAGCACCTTGGACGGGTCAGAGGCGTTGGTCTCCTTCCAGGCCTGCTGGCAGGCGGTCGCGAAGCTGTAGGTCTGGCTGGTGGGCAGGTGCACCAGCGCGGGGATGGTGGGCCCGGCCGGCGCGCCCACGCCCATGTGGAAGTGCGCGTCGTGGTGGTGGTGCGCGAGGTGGTGCGGCGGGCCGTCGAAGCCGTCGCTGCCGGCGGAGTCGTCGCTGCGCGGCGTGAAGGTGGTGGCGACGCGCGAGGTGATGCTCTGCCAGGTGCTGCGCTTGCGGCGCGCGAAGACGCTGGCCGCGACCGCCGGGTCGCCCACGTCCAGGATGTCGTTGAGGTCAGCCTCGGGACCGTCCTCAGACCTGCGCGATGCGTGCGGGGCATGCGGCAACCGCGCTGTGAGCGCCCTTTGCCCCCACCGCTGCAGCTGCAGGAATCGAATCGTTTGCGTGTGTACTCACAGTCCGTGCACGAAGACGGGCGCGCAGCCGGGCAGGGCCAGCACCTCGGCCGGCCAGGCGACGTTGAGCAGGTTGGTTTGCACGGCCAGGCCGACGAGCAGGGCGTCCTTGGGGCTGTGGAAGGCGGCCGTCAGCGCGCCGGTGCTCGCGTCGTAGGAGGCCTCGTAGCCGCTGTGCTTCTGCAGCGCCTGGCGCACCACGGCCACGTAGCTGGCCAGCGCGGCGGAGAGCGCCTCGGCGGGAATGGCCGAGCTGATGGCTTCGATGTCCTGCGCAGATGGGACAGCACAATTCAGGAGGACACGCACAAGGGTGAGTCACCAGGGTGAGCACAGCGATCCTTGCCGTTTGCTGGGGCGGTCTCAAGAGGTGCGGAGGCCAAAGCAAATGCAGGAGGCCTGCCCGAGGTGTGGCGCGTGTGGTGCGTGGTTGCGGCCCACCCACTGACCTGGATCTCCAGGGCCAGGATGGAGGTGTCGGGCGAGGCCTTTGGCGGCAGCACGTTGCCAAACATATCCTTGTGCTGGCGCTTGTTGCGGACCTCGTACATGACCAGCATGGCCACCAGCAGCAGCACGCCAACGACTGGCAAAATGATGGCGATGGGCAGCCAGCTGGGCGAGCTGTTGCTGCTGCCCACGCTGGGCGGGGAGGGCGTGGGGGGCAGGTAGGGCGCGGGCGGCGCGGGCGGCGGCGGGGGGTACGAGTAGCCGATCGTGTCGTGGTAGGCGTTGGTGATGTCCTGCAGGCTGGCCTGCGTCTTTTGGCTGTCCTGCAGCAGGCGCGCCGTGCCGACGGCCAGGACAAAGCTGGCGTTGCGCACCGGCACCTTGAGCGTGGCGTTGCTCACGGCGTACGTGTACAGGTCCCTGTGCAGCACGTGCGGTGGTGTTCACAGCGGTGGTGGATACCAGCAGGTGGTGTTGGGCAGGTGATGATGTTGCGAACTGGCACGCCGGTGCGCATCACGCTAGTGGCTCCAGCCGCACGCCCCACACAGGCACCCACGCAGGCAGTCATGAGCGCACCTGATGAGCTTGGTGCCAGGAATGCGCAGGTCCATCGCCACGTTGTTGCCCAGGCCAGAGGGCGTGGACATGTCCATTGCGCTTGCCAGGGCGCCCAGCCAGCGCGCCGTGTCGTTCGCGTCGTAGCCAGCGTCCACCCAGGGCTGCAGGTTGGTCAGGTGGGACGTGCGGTGCGGCTGGAACTCTGCGGCGGCAAGGAGGCACAGGTGCAAACTGCCCACCATGAGATGGCAAGGTAGGTGGTGGGAGCGCCCTGGCAGTTCAATGGCCACTGGCAGACAGGCTCTATCTGCTAGCGATGGGCCGGTGGTGCGGTGCGAGTGGTGCTAGCACCACAGCACCCTGGCGCAAACCTAACCCTCAAAAGGCGGGGGCTCACCAAAGCTGGCGTTTGTGACGTAGTTCCACGACTTGGCCGGTGAGGTCATGTAGGCGTGGAAGGCCACCGTGGCGTTGAGGTAGTTGGAGGAGGAGCGCCCGTTGACGGCCAGCACCCACCCGCCCTCGGCACTCCAAGGCGTCAGGTTGACCAGCGAACCATCCTGTGCGTGTGTGTGACGTTGCAGGTGGTTTGGTTTTGCATTGGAGGCAGGAACGGCGGACACATATTGCTTTGCCAGCAACGCCCTACGGCCAGCAACGCTTGCGAGCCGCTGCAATGCTCACCTTGTTCTGCACGGCAAAGGGGCACAGGTCGCGCGTGCAGGCCACGGTGCGGTTGGCCTGGCGGTCCAGCACCACGGGGCTGCCCGGAAGCTGCGCCACGCCCACGTTGCCGCGCACGTACGAGTCGTTGCCCAGGAGGTTCTGCAGGTGCGGGTGGGTGAGGGGAGGGGCACGCGCCAAAGTGTCATGCGCAGAGGGGCACCACAATCACACGGTACTCCGCCCAGGAGCGTCAGGTCTTGGTCACGTGTGCCATGTTGTCATGAGTGCCCGAGCCTCTCACCTTGAAGACCTGTGTGCCCATGATGAAGGCGCAGCGTCCCTGCCTAAACAGGTCCACCATTGCGTTTGGCGAGTCGCACGCCGCCGTGGGTGCGCGAGGCGGCGCCAGCGTGCTCAGGTTGACGTAGATGCTCAGTGCCGCCTGGAAGGCCGGGTTGAAGGTGAGCATGGCCGAGGGCAGGCCGGTGGCCAGGGTGAGCGGGTCGAAAAAGACGCCCTGGTTGGTGCCCTGGTACTGCAGCATGGACGAGGCGATGCCCATGACGTCGCTGAACTGGTGCCCGCAGTCTGCACATGCGACACGACGTGCACGCACCACCAGGCTTGATGCTGTGTGCAAAGCTGCTTCAGCGGGGCTCCGGTTGCGGCAGGAGGCTGCAACAAAAGGGAATCCGTATGTACACACCTGCGCGGACGTCCATGCAGATGCCGTAGTCTGGCGTGCCGTCCCCGTTGAGGTCAGTGCCGTTGAGCCTGGCCGCAACCTCGAGCAGCTCGGCCCACGTGCGCGGCGCCTGCGGCCCCTGGGGGGGCGGGCTGGGCGGGGAGAGGGGCGGGGGCGTGGTGGGGCTGGGGCCGTCCAGGGTGCTGTTGCCCGAGATGATGTCCGGAGGGCTAGTGGTGGTGCTGTTGTCGAGCGCGTCGAGGCGGAAGAAGAGCAGTTGCATGCGCACGTCGAGCGGCATGGCCACCACCTGGCCCTTGACGCTGACGTGGCGCTTGCGCACAAAGGGCAGCACGTCGTCCCACTCGAGCCCCAGGCTAGGGCTGGTGATCCACGCGTCGAGCGGCTGGAAGGCGCTGTACTGGGCCACCGAGCCAAACACGTACGGGTCAAGCAGCCAGCCGTCGTAGCTGCTGGCCAGGTTGTTGTGGAGCATGAACTCGACCTCGACGCTGACCTGCTGGCTGGGCACAAAGGTGGGCAAGATGTCCTCCACCTCGCTGAGCAGCTTGTAGGCGTCGCCCTGGGCGCGCAGCCACTCGGTGGTGACGGCGTTGATGTCGGGCATCATCTCGTGCAGCGTCTGCGGGAAGCAGGAAAGTGGAAGCGGAAGGACACTTGGGGCTCAGCAGCAATGTGTGACGGCCGCCCTTGTGTAGCTGCTGCTGTGGCGTAGGCCGGCTGCGCACCCTGTTGGTCGTGAAGCTCGTGTGGAAGCACTTGGTCAGGTACTCGCGCAGGCGCGCCTCCAGCGCCACGTACAGCCGCTGCGTGTCTTGGGAGCAGCTGCGCGCACGCAACCCACGGAGCATGGCACGAGTCCTGGTTCCGTTCTGTGGCTCCTGCTGCGCCGCAGGACACGTCGCCGGCGCCGCAGCCCTCGCTCCGACTGGCTGGCTGTGCCCGGCGCAATGCGGGCACAGCGTGGCTGCCTGCCGCTGCAAGGGCAATGGCCCGAGCGCAGCGCGCGGTGCTGCTCGTGAGCTTTTGTGTCCAGCTACGATTCGCACTGGTCCAGGAGAACGGATTCGACCCCTACCCGCCCGCGACGCCTGCCCCAGACGCACATGTTCTCGATGCTCGACACCATCTCCGCCATGCCTGCGCGCGAGGGGAAGGAAAGCGAGGTCGTCATTCGCCGGTACGGCATGGCTCGGGAGGACGAAAGGAGAAGGAAGGAGGCCCCACAAAGCGACTCACATAGCAGCTTGTTGTCGTTGTAGTCGTCGCTCGTCTGCGCCCGCGCGCCATGCGGCGCTGCGGCGAGGAGAAGCAGAAGTAGGCCACACGTCCAAGCGCGACTGCGGCTCCGCGCCGCTGCAGCGGGGGCCCCGGCCATTGCTGCCGGGGTGGCTGCGGCTTGCTCACGCCTTCGCCTGCTGCTGGGCCTGGTGTGCGCTCCTACGCTGGTGATGAGGCCGTTGGGGTCGCCCGCGAGCGCGCACGGGCACCTGCTAGCTGCAGTGCGGACTGGACGCGCCCACTGGACGCCGCACGATATCCTCGCTCGCGTCTCGATGGCGCCGTCCTGAGCGCATCCTGGACCTCCATTCGCATGATCGAAAAGTCGCGCCAGAGGAAGGAGCAGCAGGCATTGGCAGTGTGCATGCTGTGGCCAGCGCATGCTGGTGGCCTGCATGCCTGCTTGGGTTGGCCAGCGTTGGCGGGGGGCCGGTTGACGATGGCGCGTGGCCGTCACTTCCACAGGCTCTGGGACAGGCACATGTGCACTGATCAGCTGTGCGGCAACAGACTCTGGAGAGGTGGCGGCGACATCGTACCTCGGGCGCATCGATGCGCGGTGATCATCACGCCTCTCATGGCCAGTTCAATGGCCAAGCACATTGCCACCAGCAAGGCAGACTGTATCAATCAGCAGCAACACATCAGTGTCCAGGTGTGGGACCAGAAGTGTGGAACTCTGGCGGCACACCAGACGTTCCAGACACTCGAGCTCGACCCAGCAAGCACAGATGATGCAGCAGAGCGATTCGTGCTCTCCTCTGCAGCAAGAGTAGCTGGTCGAGGGGAGCTCATCGAGGAGCTCATCGAGGATGTCTCCACACCAGCAGACGCGGAGGCTCGTCAGCGCAGGCAGGCTGCTGCCCCTGCCGCTGCTGTTGCTGCTGTGGGCTGCGTTCGCGCTTCCTGTGGCCCGTGGCGATGGGCGCACGGGAGCGCACGGCAGCCTGCATTTGGAGGCTCGCGCGAGCAGCAGGCGGGGAGCGAGCGCGGCTGCAAGGGACAGCATCGACGAGTCGCTGCTGGCCAGGCGAGCGCTGCAGCAATCCTCCTCGTCGCCGTGGCCCCCCCCACCAGCTGCGGCTGCCGGACCCGACTTCGCCTGGGCAGGCGCGTGCGACGCCGACCTCGCGGCATGGGTCGCAAGCTCCAGGTGCGCACCCTTTTTGCACGGACCGTGGGCTCCCTGCACGAGTGGGGTGGCCCCATACTGCAACAGTGCGCCACACCACAACGCGACGCGCACAGGTGCGCCAATGCCAGCGACGCAGCAGTCATGGCATACGTCTCCCGCACCTACGCCACCTGCCTGGAGGACCAGGCCAGGCTCCAGGCGCCGCCCCCGAGCGTCATCAAGGTACGCGCGCGTTGTACGCGGCCTGCACGCGGCACACACTGGCTCACTGGCTTTCACGCGCTGAGGTCCGTCAGCCAGCACCGCCCGCAGGTCATGGCGCCTTTCTACGTGGCCGATGCGGCGCGCCTGGTGACGTTGACGAGCTTCCTGGACCCGGTGCTGGCGCGCAACCTGCTGATTTTCGGCGTGGACCCTGGGCACCTGAGCATCGAGGCGCTGACGGAGCTGGGAAGCAACCTGACGGACGTGTCCAGCGGGTGGCTGCTGCCGTCCTGGGCGCTGGACCGAATCAGCATGGCGCAGGTGGGGACGCGGATGCATGGGGCAGGTGCAGGCAGCAGGCTCGGGCGCACAGGATGACGCGAAGGGGAGGGCTGGTGGGTTGAGCAAAGTGGGGCAGGACCCTAGAGCGCGCCTGACGGGAAGGTTAGCTCCGGGTGTCAGCGTACATCATCGCACACAACAGGGTGCCCTCAACCCCGCTCCACCTGCCTGCCCACAACGCAGGTCGTATCGCTCATCGACCTCAACACCCCGCCCTCCGCCGGCGGCTCCGTGGGCCCCTCCACACCCCCACTGGCCCCACCCACCCTGTCCCCACCCTCACCCTCATCCTCACCTTCACCCAGCGGCACCAGCAGCAACTCCACCCAGGGACCCATCACAGCCGCCTCCCACCCCGCCACCGCCTCCACCACCTCCGGCGGGCAGCTCACAGACTACCAGGTGGCGCAGGGGGCCAAGGCAATGATGCAGGACATCCACCCTTACTTTCAGATCCTGGCGACCGCTGGCACATCGCAGCTGCAGCACGTGCCAGTGGACGGGTCGCTACAGCTGCTGTACTACCGTGCTGATGTGCTGGCGGCCAAGGGCTGGGCCGTGCCCGCCACGTGGGACCAGGTGGTGGACATGGCCAGGCAGCTCAATGGCACTGACCTCAACGAGGACGGCACGCAGGACTGGGGCTTCTGCGTGGAAGCAGACTCAGGTTGGTCGGTGGGTTGGTGGCGTACACGCGTGTTGCTCTTTTCATCGGCTGCAGTTGCATGGGTGTGCGAGCGCATGCCTCATCGCAGTTGTGGGCCTGCGGTCAAGTTACTGACCGCGCCCTGCTTGCACGCCCACCTGCTCGCAGACTGCCGCTACTCGCACCTGCTGGGCGCCATCCTGGCCCCCATGACCCAGCACCAGGGCTCGGCGCAGGGCGCGCTGTTTGACGCGTCCAACCTCATGCCGCTCTTCAACACCTCGGCCTTTGAGGCGGCGCTGGGCACCTTTAAGCAGCTGGTGGGCATGTCACCGGCGCTGCTCGAGGGAGGGCTGCCCCTGGACGCGTACCTTCAGGCCGTGCTGCAGGTGAGGACGTGACGGGCGTGTGTTCTTATTATCAGCATGGCCATTGTTGTGACTCGTGATGTGCAAGCGCCACCTGCACATGTGCTAGGCAACAGGCAGGCAGAGTGTCGATGCCTAGGAGCCACCACTGCTGCGTGCAGTGCCCCATGTACTACAGTGCCCAGCACTCGAAACACCTCACTCAGTCAAGTGTGCAACTGCTTACACGCGCTGCGCAGGTGCTGTGGCAGAACCAGAGTGCCAGCGCCGTCAACCTGTTTGCGCACCGCGTGCTGCTTGAGGCCGACACGCGCGACGTGGACTGCCCCGTGTGGACCAGCCTCATGTTCCAGCAGGGACGCTGCGCCTTCACCGTGGCCTCCTCACACCTGTGGAAGGTGCGTGCGCGTGCGTGCGTGTGGTGGTGCATGTTGGAGCTTGGCGCATCTGGTGCAGCCATTTCCGGCATGCACTCCTTCCAAAACCTGCACCTGCTCTGCTGCCAGCAGTCATAGGAGTCACATGACGCCGAGCATTGGATGCTGCTGCCACTGTGCTCACTGTGCTCACCGTGCGTCACTCGTGCGTGGTGTTGTGTGTGGGTGTGTGCAGGTGGCGCAGGTGGTACCTCCCAACGCCCCCGTGTGGGACGGAAACGTCAAAGTGCTGGCCAGCGGCGGCAACGCCAGCGCCTGGTACGTCAAGGGACGCATGGGCATGTCCATCCTGCCGGGCTCCACCCAGGTGCTGGACCGCAGCACCAATACCCTGGTGCCGTGCAACGCCACGCTGTGCCCCTTTGGGGCCAACGGGAAGCCAGAGCTGCTGCAGGTGCGCGAGCCGCCGCCGCTGCCCCACTAGCAACTAGCACAGCTGGGTTCTCTGTGGTGTGCTGCTTACCATCCGCAACCAGGCCTGGACAGCAGCCCACTTGCCATGACGCCGCACCAGCCTGCACACAATACGCCGTAACGCTCGTGCCCCTGTTGTGTTGTTTGCATTAGCCGTCGCAGCTAGATGGCGCTTGGCATCAAAGCAGGCCGCCGTTAAGCATGCAGTCCCCTGTGCACACTCTCACCGTGGTATGACACCGCAGGGCGCTGCTGCGTCCGGGGAGCAGTCGTACGTGAACCGTGCGCCCTACAGCCCCACCTCTGGCTACGTGGCAGGCCTGTCCACGGCCGTGCCCTCGTCGTGGCGCAACCAGGTGGCCAGCCTGTGGACGGCCTTTGGCAACGAGCCGCTGCACTCGGCACTGGCGCTCAGCTCCTACGGTGAGCTGCATGTTGGTGTCTGTGAGGGCTGTGTGGGCTGTGAGGGCTGTGAGGGGTGGGGGCTGTGAGGGCAGCAGCCACCATGGATGATTGGGGCAAGGGAGTTGTGTGGGCTGAGCCTGGCTCTCAGCTCACGCGGAGAGGCAGTGCCAGCCAGTGGGATGGGGCCCTTGTGTGCAGGCGTTGCCTGTCCTTGGCGCCTACATTGGGCTGCCTGCCATCATCACAAGTGCCGTGGCCATGTGCTTCAGTCCATTGCTCCACCCCCCCACATCGCGATGTCGTTTGCTGCCCCGCATTGCCGCCCCCGCAGCGCCCATGATCACCCCCATGCGCAACGAGCTGCTGAGTCCCACAGCCATGCCTCAGTACACGAGCAGCGGCTTCAACCAGGCCGACACCCAGGCGTACCTGAGTGCCGCCACTGCCACGCTCAACCACCCCAACCTGGTGCCCTCACCCGCGATGCCGGGCATCCCACTGCTGAGGTGAGGCCGCGTCAGGGCTCCTTGGGGGCCTCAAGGCTGCCACACCGCCTCTTGCTCCGCCCTCATGCTTGGGCTGTCCCCTGTGGCGCTTGAATGCGCATCTGATTGGATGCCGCAACTCCGGCAGACCTGGAGACGTCACTGGCATGCGAGGCGTCCCATAGCGCACAGCCACTTGAAGCAAGCCAAGGCAGGCCCTGTCTTCCTACGTGTGTGTGCGCGTGTGCAGGTCCATGATGAGCCTGGCTGGGAGCCACGTGGTTGATGGGGCAGACCCTGCGCTGGCCGCCGAAGAGCTGCAGGTGAGCGAGATTTAGCAAGCAGGTAGACTTGCTAGGCGCCGTGCTACACACCCTGGGGGCTGCAGCCGGCGCTTCTTCTGCACCAGAACTGAGGCAACCGTGGCTTCATCACCTGCTCAGCCCTTCGCCTGCCCCCTCCACAGCCCGTAGCCGAGTGTTTGAGCCTCAGCCAGCGTGCACCCGTGCCTTGCGTACACGTACCCCCTGCAGGAGCGTGTCATGGTGCAGCTGCTGCTGTACGCCGACCCGAACAACACGGGGGCGCCAAGTGAGCTGTGGACGCGCCAGCAGCGCTACGTGCTCTCAGTGCTGGGCGTCACGCTGGACGAATCGCCGGCCTTCAGGAGCATGCTGCTCAACACATACAGGTGTGTTTGTAACCCTACCTCTAGGCTATTTACCATTAGGGCGTCAGTGAGCTTGTCGTCAGTGTTAGCGGGAGACAGCCGGCGCTCTTGATTGCCTCTGGCCTGGCAGCATCGTGCGCTGTGCCCCACAGCTGCTGCTGCCACCCGGCTGCCACGCCGCTCTCCTGTTCTGCCAATCACTCTCCACCACTCAACACCACGGCGTGTTGTGGCCAAATCACTGCGTGTGCCCTGCAGGTACGCCATTGGTTACTACGGCTACAACAACGGCAGCTCAGCGCCCAGTGACCCGTCGGACGAGACGCTTGGCGTGCCCGTGGTGGCGCTAGTGGTGCCCATCACGTGCACGGTGCTGGTGCTGCTCATGGCGGTGCTGTACGAGCTGCGCAAGCACATTGAGCACCGCAACCTGTTTGGCAAGGTGAGAGCAAGGAAGCACACCACCACCACGTTGTGAGACGTCAGCACGGGCAGTATGGCTAGGGTCGTCAGCCTTGGCCGCCGCCTGGTGGCGTCACCTTGGGGCTTCAATTGTGGCTGTCTGATGGGGACATGAGCTAGGTGTGGTTCTGCCGACTTAGCAGCTTGCTGCACATGGGTGGCTGCGAGTGCGCAGGTGGTGGCACCGGGACCATACAAGGAAACCACGTTGCTGGTCACGGGTGCGTGCATCCTGCTGGGGCTCTTGCCCACCTGGGGCGCCTGGCTGCAGCTTGCATCATGCTGGCAGCTTTGCTCACGGCCTTGGTGTTGTGTGCGTGTGTGTGCGCGTGCAGACATTGAGGCGTCCACCACTCTGTGGGAGCTGCTCCCGCCACAAGTTATGGACCGCACCCTGCACGAGCATCACGCCTGCATCCGGCAGCTGCTGCTGAAGCACTGCGGGTGAGCGCCGCCACAGCCCTCCGGCACTTTGCCCGCCCTTGCTTTGCCATGATCCGCTGGGCGCTCTTCTGCCGCCAAGGTGTGCAATTGCTTGCCCTTGCTCTTGCTCATGTACAGGTATGAGAGTGCCACCGAGGGTGACAGCTTCATCCTGGCGTTCCACTGCCCTGAGGACGCCTTGCTCTTCGCTATGGAGTGCCAGGTGAGGCGCCTCTAGAGTCAGAGCTAGAGTTTGGCACTGTGGGTGGAGACTGGGTGCACACGTGAGCCCGCCTGCCAGGCACTGGGTGCAGGCGCCCCGGCCTTTCGAACCCGCGGCCACCTTTGTGCGGGCTCTTGTGCACGCAGGTGGCGCTGCTGGAGTGCGCCTGGCCGCCCGAGCTGCTCGAGTGCGAGGCGTGCGCGCCTACCTACGTCGTGCAAGTGTGAGTAGTGTCCCCCGTCCCTTACGTATGCCGCCACCTCGCGCTGGCAAACTGCATGCCCGATGCGGTTGCCCGCGCTGCGCGTTCCGTGCGCGCAGTGAGACGGGCACCAAGCGCCTGGCGCCTCTCGGCCTGGGCGTCATCGAGGACGACCCCGACAAGATCGACGTGGACCAATTCCTCGCCTCTCCCAGCGTGCACCCCAACCAGCCCTTCGGCCGCGGCTCGAAGGTGCCTTCGCAGCCGCCCACCATCGCCGCCTTCCCCGACTCCCAGCCCAACGACCTCACCGACCCCACGCTCGTCCTCCGCACCGCGTCCCCATCCCCCTCGCTCCTGCAGCTTCCGAGCGCGCACCAGCAGCACCAGCAGCTGTCGCTGCTAGAGACCGCGCAAGAGGACATTGAGCCAGGCCCGACCGACTCCACCGCAGACGCCGCCGCCGGCGACGCAGGCGCAGGCGCACTGCCATCCATTGCGTCGCACTCGCTTTTCACGGGCCTGCACAGGCTGGGCGCGGACCTTGACAACGCCGCTGCTGCGGCGGACTCTAGCTGCGGCGCCCACTCACCAGACGGCACTGGTCCGCGCGACAACAACCTGCTGCTGCTGTCCGCCAGCGCCACCTCGCCCGCCGCTGGATCGCGCATGTTTCGCTCCGCAACCGCCGGCGCCGCCACCAGCCTCTCCGCCGCCAAGCTCGCCCTGCCGAGCGCGGACGTGGTGCTCGGCGCGCACGGCAGCAGCAGCGCGGCAGGCCACGAGACCAGCCCCAAGGTGGCGTCGGCGATCCACCTGGGCGGCTCCGCCTCTGGCCTGCCCAAGCTCGTGGCGCCTCTGAGGACGCGAAGCGACGCTGCCGCAGCTGCCGCTGCCGCCGCCGCTAGCGCGAACGACCAGCAGCCTCAGCCTGATCCGAGCACTTGGATCGCCGTGGGCTCCAGCACCTTGTCCAAGCTGCTGTCGCTGCGGACGGGGAGCCGCGCGAGTCCCAGCGGGTCTGCAGCTGCACGTCGCTCCGGCCTGCTGCCAATCTCCATGGACGCGGGCGCGCACGACTCGCCCGGCAGCCCGCTGCCCAAGGTTGCACCTCCGCTGAGCCCCAGCAGCAGCTCCATCACGCTGCAGGCGCAGAGCAGCAGGCACGGGCTGAGGCCGCTGCTCTCACGCCTGAGCCTGCTCGGCAACATGGCGGGAGGCAGCGGCGTGCACGGCAGCGTGGGCGAGGGGAAGGGCGACGCAGGCGGATCGGGTGAAGACAGGACGGAAGGCGTGCTGCAGCCCGGCACGCCGATGACGCCTCTGCTCATGGCGGTGCCGTCGCTGCACAGGACCAACAGTGGCACGGGGGCGACGCACGACAACCTGCATCTGGAGCAGTCGGGCAAGTTTGTGCAGGTTCGTGCAGGATGAGCCCTTTGCTGCTGTGCAGCGTGCAGGCCATCCTTGACAGGCAGGGAAGAGTCGACACGCACGCACGCTCATGCCGTGTGCCGCTGCCTTCCCTGCCACCCCCACCCCAACCGTAACCCGCTGCGCAGGCCCTGCACAGCAACGCGTCGACGCCCCCCCTGGAGCGCACCTTCCTCACCGAGGTGCAGGCGTCGTGGAAGCCGGCCACCGCCACCACGCCCAACGCCGTGCTCATCTTCCGAGGGCTTAGGGTCCGCATGGGCATGACCAGTGGCGTCACAAGCGATGCTGACGTGGCGTACAACAAGGCGGCCGCAAGGACGCACTACAGCGGGGAGATCCTCGTCATGGCTAAGGCACGCTAACCCTAACCTAACTAACCCTACGTGGCGCCTTGTCTGATCCAATCTCTGCAGCCTGTAGAGAGCTTGAGGCGTGCCCCTCCTCTCACAACAAGGTTGTAGCGTTGTGCTTAACTGCAAGGCCCCGTGCCCTGACCCCTCATGCTCACGTCTGTTGTCCGCAGGCGGTGTCTGACGCTGCGGCGGGCGGGGCCGTGCTGCTGAGTGAGGCGTCGTATGCCCAGCTGCCCATGGAGAGCCTGTGGGACAAGGCGCTGGTGATGCACATTGGGGAGTACGTGCTCAGTGACTCGCTGCCCAAGCTTGACCTCTACCAGGTGCGTGGGTTAGGGGTGTTATTTTGGGATCGGTTGACAAGCTACCAGGTGCGTGGGCCTGAGCCTGGGGCCCCACTGAAAGCGGGTGAAGCAACTGAGAGCACTCTGCGGTGCTAGAGCTGGGGCTAGGGCTAGTGCTTGGAAGCTGGTGGGCCCTCATGCATTGCGATGGCAACGGGCCGCTGACGGCGGTTGCTCCGTGTGTTTCCGTGTGCAGGTGGCTGGTCGGCGGCTGCTGGGCCGTATCGCGCACCTCAGCGTCTCACGCTGCAAGGAGGTCATCTCCAGGGGTGTGCTGGCGGCGCCGCTGGGCGTGGTGGCGGTGGCGCACGCGCAGGCTGTGGGCGCACTGGTGCGTGCATGGGGGCGGGAGGATGTTGTATGCTGATTCGGCAAGCGGGCACAGCCACTGCTCTCCACGCTTCAGTCTTAGCCACCGTGCGGCTGGCCTGCCCAGCAGCACACACATGCAATTTGACAAGAATCGCTGTAGTGCAAGTGCCTGCACACCTGAGCCTGATCCTGAGCCTTACCTTGCCTTGTCGTGCCTTGTCTTGCTGTGGTGCAGACGTTGCTGGCATGGAACGAGCCGGCTGCGCAGGACGCACTCGACATCTTCATGTCCAAGGCCATGGAGGCAATGGCTGACCTCACGTCTGGATACCTGGTGCGTGGTCACTCACATGGGAATATAGTATATCTCCACCTGGGAATGCAACAGGACTTGGTGGCGTCACGGCATCCCTTTGCTGTGTCGTTCGTGTGGCAACTGCCGCTTGGTACCGGCGTGCTGCTCGCGCTGAACGCCACCCAACCACCCCTTGTGCTGGTGTCAACTCATGCAGGCGGACGTCCAGCTGGACCAGGTCAATGTGGTGTTCCCCATGGCGGCCGAGGCCATCCTGTGGGGCCTCAACTTGCACAAGGTAAGGCAGGAGGCTGGGGGCCATCTGAGTGCAGCGGTGGCATGGGGCAAGGCACTCGGAGCTGCAACAGTGCAGTGCAGTGCAGTGCAGTGCAGTGCAGTGCAGTACCCCAGGCAGCTGCTGCGGTGATGCACGGGAGGCCCCAGGCGGAGTGGCCAACAAAGCACAGTGGAGAGAAGTGAGCACAGCGACCCATGGTGTTGAGTGTTGGAGCCGAGCCCTGGCCCCCGCCTGCGCCCTGCTGTTGCCCGCAGGCGCTCCTGGAGGCTGAGTGGCCCCCTGAGCTGTCAGACCACGAGCTGTGTGAGGAGCTGCGCGTCAACGGCGCCGTGGTCTTCAGGTGCGTGGTCACCTGGGAGGAGCTAGGGTCAGGATTGGGGGTGATCGTGCAGCCAAGCTGCCATGGTGGTGCACGGCAGCGTCAGGCTGGTCAATCTCTATGATGCGGCGGCCTGCCAGCCACATCCTTCGTGCCTTGCTGCAGGGCTGCCGCATCGTGTGTGTTGGTGGGGTGCTCCCAGCGGCCTGACCATGACGCTGTTGTGTTGTGCTGATGGTGGTGCTGCACACACCGCAGGGGCCTGCGCGTCAAGGTGGGCGTGGACTGTGGTGACGTGGTGGGCGAGGTCAACCCGCTCACGGGCAGGTGCTCGTACCGTGGACGCGCCGTCACGCGCAGCCAGCGCGTCATGCAGACCGCCACCAGCAACCAGGTGCGGTGCGCTGCGGTGCGCCACACGGGCAGCAAGCTGCAGCACGCGCTCTTACCACAGCTGCACCTTGCCCCTCTCTCCATCTGCCTCTCACACCCAGCGTAATCTGCCGCTCTGCCACCTCAGCCACTCGCCCACACCAGCATCTCACCTCGCCCTGCCTCGCCCTGCCTTGCCCTGCCCCTCGCCCTCCTTGCGCAGGTGCTGTGCACCAGCATCGCCTGGTCCGCTGCCAACCTGCCCCCCTACGGCTCCGCCGTGCTGGCCGAGCACCACGTAGCTGCCGAGAAGCTGGGCCCCTTCAAGCTCAAGGGCGGCACCCTGGACCGGACCGAGCTGCTGCAGTGCCGCTTCACCTCCAAGCAGCAGCTCGTCAACAAGCGGCGCGCCTCCACGCTCATGCCCGCCGTGGCCGAGCCCACCTCGCACTCCATCGAGGGCGAGGGCGAGGGGGCAGACGGCGGCACGGTGTCCCCGGCTGGCGTGACGGTGGAGGAGCTGTGACTTGGCGTGCACTAGCAAGAGTGCTTGCAGGAGCATCGGAATTTGAACCCTGAGGCAAGCGAGAGCGCTGCGACGCGTGTCAGGCGGGCAAACCTTCTAACCTATGGGACTTGCGTTCCTATGATGACTTGTGGCGTGCTGGGCGTTACGTGGGTTGAAGTGTTAATGTGCGTGCTGCGTGCCTGGCTCCACTTTGGCTGTGTAAGCCCGGTGTGTGCGTGTGCGTGCCTGCCTGTTGAAATGTGCTGGATGCGCCCGTCAATGACTGGGGGCCCCGCTAAACTGAGGGCCCCGCTAACCGGGGCGGAACTGTGCTGCGGATTTGCCAGTGCACAAGACTGAACCAGCTACCGTCGCCCCGTTCTTCTTTCTTCCTTTTGCTCTTTCTTCCCTTGTGCTCCCACTCAATGTCTGAGCTTCCCACACGAGCTTCACACATAATACCTGAGCTCATGCTGCTGGTGGCCAGACTGTAAGCTTACCTGCCATGAGCCCCTGCAACTTGCAAGATTTGTGCGTGGCTGCTGTGCGGTTGCAGCGCTGAGTCATTTCCTCCGTACGCGTGGCGCAGTGCGTATCGCGGGTCGCCGTATCATTATTACAGTAGGTCGGCCTGTGAAGGTGCACAGCAGCCAGCGGGCGCTTCAGCCAAGGCACACGCGTGCAGCACCGCACAGGCCAGAACCCATGGCCATCACCGAGTCACGCACCATGTCCGTCAGTCGAGTCACTTCGTTTCCGAGAGTCCTTACAGATTGCATTTCCTCCCACGACATTCAGTATTGGGATCCCCGCGCCTCCTACTTGAACAGTTCTCAAGCCCCAGCGTGTTCGCGGACGCACAAACAGGCACCAGGGTGGTTGCCTCAAGAGAAGAAAGCGAGAAATGAATGGTCCGACTGCAATGTGCCTGCCTGCCAAACCAGATGCGGACACGCGAGTGCGCGTGGACCCGTGGCATACCACACTGCGCCTGCGGCGCTCCAAAGCAACAAGACGAGGGAAGAGCATCCTGCTGGTGATGGCGGCCCTAGCTCCTCTGCGCGTGCCCAATGCCAGCACTGCTGCAGGAAATGGTCACGCACTGACTGCACTGACTGACTGCACCATGGGCAATGGCCATGGCGACTTGAACACACACCGCTTCACGGCAGCTAATAGAACTCTACATCAGTCGAGAGGGTGCTATGGCCGTCAAAATCAGACCGCATTGCTGCTGCTGGTGCCCGCCACGTTGCCAGGCGCCAGGCGCACCGTGCTGCCAGTGGCCGCCATCTGCACGCTGCCACCACCATAGTGCACGCCCTCGGCAGCCGCAGCCGCCGGCGCGCCCTCAGCGGGTGCCGTCTCCTGCTGCCCACGGCGGGCCTTGACCCAGAACACCACGCCGGCAATGGCACCGATAGCCAGGGGGATACCGATACCCAGACCCAGCCCCAGGCCGAGCGCCAGCTTCTTCTTGTTGTCGGACGACGCCTCAGCGGGGGGAGGGGGGGCAAAGCCGCCAGAGGCAATGGCGTTGACTGCGGCGGTGTTGATCTGCTTGGCCAGCACCTTGGCCAGCAGGCTGGCGCCGCTGAAGTCATTGGCGGCCGCTTGGGCCAGGACGAGGGCACCAGACAGGTCGCCGGCGGCCACCTTGGCGGCAATGGCGTTGAGCGCAGCGGCCAGGTCGGTCTGCTGCACGGCGGCGACCTGGGCCAGGCGGGTGAGCAGCGCCGTCATGTTGACGGGGGTGCCGGCGGCGGCGGCAGTGGAGACAGTTGTGATCTGCTCGGTGATGAGGGCGTTGGAGGAGGCGATGGCGGTGGAGACCTGCGTGAGCACGTCCGTGATGGTGGCGGTGCTCTGCAGCAGCGCACGGCGGCCAGCGGCGGGGGGAGGGTAGGGTGAGGGGGGCGGGGGGTAGGCCGGGGGTGGAGGGTAGCTGTAGGTGGAGGGAGGGGGAGGGGGGGGCGGCAGGGGTGCGCCGCCCAGAGTGACGAACACGGCGTAGAGCTGGTTGGTGATGAAGGCGGTGTTGGTGGCGCTGGAGCTGTTGCTGTAGGAGGTGGCGTTGTAGAGCCAGCCGGACACGTCGCGCAGCGGGAACTTGCTCGACGTGTTGACGGCCCGGTAGAGGAAGGACGCGCCCAGGCCGGGCACGGCGGGCACGAGCGTGTCGACCACGGCGACGGCGGCCTGGGTGTAGCCGCCGGCGGGGAAGTCGCGCGTCATGAGGTTGTATGACGGCTCCTTGGCGAAGATGGTGGCGGCGCTGGAGCCAAGCACCGTGTAGTATGCGGCGCGGAAGTCGGCGGCGGTGACCGAGGCGGGTGCGGGCAGGTCGAACTGAGAGTTGTTGAGCTTGGTGCTCTGCGTGGCCCACCAGGTGGCGTTCACCAGCGCGGCGACGGGGGTGACGGTGAGCGTGCCGGGGCTGGTGCTGTTGGGGTAGCCGAGCGCGCCGGCAAAGGGCGCCAGGGTCTTGACCTGGGTCGAGGTGTTGGTTGGGTCGGGTGACAGCATCACGTCCACGGCGCCCTCGGGCACGACGTAGAAGCCAAAGTAGCTGGCGGCGTTGGTGGTGGTGGCCTTGGTGTAATCGCTGGCGGTGACGGTGGCGCCGAGGGTGGTGTTGGCCAGCGAGCTGTTGGAGTAGGGCCAGAAGGTGACGGCCACGCCGGTGAGAGGGCCCACTGCGGAGACTGCCACGGGTGCGGCCACGGCGGGGGTGTTGCCCGCCAGGGCCAGGTAGGTGCCGATCTGGTCGGGGACGATGGCGGCAGAGTTGAGCGCCGTCACGAGCTGCGTGGTGTTGGTGATGGCGGTGAGGATGGAGAGGGACGAGGCCTGGAGCAGGGAGGCGAAGCGGGCGAACACGGGGAGGGTGAGCGGCTGTGGCGCCTGGCCCAGCACGGGGGTGGAGGCGCGCAGGAGCGTCCAGGCGCTTGCGACGGCGGCGGTCACGACGGTGGAGGCGTTGACGGACGAGGCGTTGCAGCGTGCCAGCACCGAGGTGGCGGCGGGCGTGAGCGTGGCCCACGATGGGGTGGCGGCGGTGGCGAAGTAGAGGGCGGTGGCGGCCTGCACCTGGGTGGCTGTGGTGCAGTTGTTGCCGGTGCCAGTGAAGTTGGTGGCCAGGTAGGCCTGGGTGAGCAGCTGGCTCAAGGCCATGAACTGCAGGTCGGTGGACAGTAGCGCCCACACGCTGCTGTTGCCCGAGCGCAGCACAGCAAAGAGGTCCACGCTGTCAAAGCGCGCGGCGGCGAGCGTGCCAAGCTGCGTGTAGGCAAACGAGGCGGGCTGGATGGCGGGTGCCTGGTAGGAGATGGTGGCGGTGGAGGAGAGCTGGAACGAGGCGTTGGAGGGCGAGTCACCGGCGGCGGGGTAGGGGAGGGCCAGGCCAGTGAAGAGGTCCTTGCAAGGGAAGCCCGTCGTCACCACCTGTGCACGTTGTAGAGGGAGGGGGTGGGCAGAGCATGCTCAGGCGGCTGCAGCAAAGGGCCGGCTTGCGGAGAAGAGCGCTGCAAGCAAGTGCGGCCGCTCACCGTGCTGAGCGCGGGCGCGGCCACCGTGCTGCCCGACGCCACGAAGCCGGACGTGTTGGTTGCGCCCGTCGCTGCAAACTGCGCGCAGCAATTGATTGTCACCCCAAGCGCGTACGCATGGATTAGCAATCTCTTGGCCAACGCACTTGGTCCAGCAATTGCTGCACTGGCGAGTTGCTGGACCAAATGTGTGAGATGCGCACTTGCCGCAGAGCGCGGGCTCACCATGCAGTCAGTGGAGAGCGGGCCGAAGAAGCGCGCGTAGCCCGTGAGCGACGTGTTGCTGGCTGGCGAAGGAGGGGGCGGGTAGGATGGTGGAGGCGGGTATGGGCTTGGGTAGACGGGTGGTGGAGGGTAGGACTGCGCGAGCGCGCCTGCGCACATACATATGCATCGACGCGTGGGCTCGTCTCACTGCTCTGCGGAGCTGCTCCCTGCTTCCGGAGCCGTGTGGCGGGCCGCGCAGTCCCGCGCGCGCATTGGCGTATGAAGCCAGTGCAATCTGCTGCTGGTGCTGCACCCGTGCTTGCGCGCACCTGCTGCCATGCAGACGGCCAGCGCCAGGATCAGCGCCGTGCTCTTGCCGGACATGTTGACCACGACTTGTGCTGCGTTCGTTCTTCTGCTTTCTCTATCAAGTGTTCTGTCCTCGAGCTCGAGCAATTGTGCTCCTATGTGCGCCGTGTGTCGGCTTATGGAGCTGCTCCGCGGTGCATGATCATTAGGTCCTGGGAGCACGCGGGAGGCGGACTCACCGAGACGCCACGGCGACACGGCGGCGGCAAGCGATGCATCCACTTGCAGCTTCCAAACGCCGCGCAGCGACTCGCCCTCTGTTCTCGAGGGGCGGCGCGCGATGAGCGCGGGGGCCGCGGGTGCCGTGCCGACTCTCCAGTTGCCAGGTCGCCCCAGAGGCCAGCGCAGTAGACCTTACGGCGCAATTGCTTGACTAATGATCATCTGATTTGATAAGTGGGCTCAACGGTGGCATGTGGCGTGCGGCGTGCAGCACACGCCCACTTGCGTCTTGGTGCGAGATGCTCTGGCCTCAGCTGTGCAGCCCAAACTTCCTCGCTGCTGCCTTTGCATGGCGGCGGACCGCCCCAGTATGCAAGTGGGCACACACGCACGCTGCAAGCCGCACGCCACACGTCGCATCACCAGCCATCACAAGGTTGTCTCTCTCCAGTACTGGAGCATGTGCTTCAAGGGTGCTCGTTAAGGATGCGCAGAGGCTGACCTCTGCAGAGGCTGCAGAGGTCAGCGCGCCGCACGGGTGGTCGGAGTGTGCACTAGGGCGCACGTTGCCGCCTTGATATGCAAGTGGGACAAGCTCACGCTGATCCTCCATGACAGCACAAGCGGTGCGGCAATCTGTGCATGTAGGCGCTGGACAGTGTGGGAAACCAAGCCTCTCAGTGCACCAAGGCAGAGCAGGAAGCGACGCAGGCAGAGTTGGGCAACCCGCACGGACAGGACCGCAAGTGCTTCTTCAATGCACACGGGGCCGCACAGTTACGGGTGAGGCGCCCAGCAGGTAAGGGGCAGGCTACCTACCAAGGTGGGGGCCGTCCCTTGACGCTATGTCCTGCCAGTCCAGCGGTACGCCAAGCAGGACGCCATGAGACGCGTAATCGACTGGCCAGCCACGTTACTGGCCGTGACAGTGGAGCAGCTGGTGCTGGCTCCTCTCCTGCCCTCTCCTGCCACCGCTGTGTGGGCCTCTGCAGCAGCAGCACCGGCGCGTGCACGCACATCCTTTTGGCCCCGTGTCCAGGCCATCACCCTTCGTCCAGCACCTGCACCTGGGCGGGGCGGCCTTTATCAACGATGAATCATGGATGATCCGCAGCGCCCTCCGGCAGTACACCCTGAGAGACTTTACATGCATGGGCACTTTGGCCGGGCGCGCGCTCTACGCGAATCATACCGCGCAGGAGGAGAGCGGATTGACAAGGGAGAAGGACTAGGAGACCCAGCACGCCTACGCGACGTAGGTGGTGCGGCCTCGCACTCTTTCGTGTGTGTCCGGCAACACACGAAGGGCGGACCCGTACCCCGCCTCCACAAGGTGAGCAGCGGAGGAGGAGGAGGAGTCCATTATACCAGCGACTACAAGCAGCCAGGGCGCGGCGCCGTGCGCAGCAGCCTGCTCAGTCGCGGCGTTGTGGTGCCTCGGTTCATGCCGCTTCGAGCCAGCAATTGGCAGCATGCCAGCGCGCGCACGGCAGCCAGGACGCACGCATTGGCCACCAGCGCGCCCAGATTGCCCTCTGCAGCGCGGAGAGTACATTGACCAGTGGGCGAAGCACAAGGCGCGCAGGCGAGGAAGCCAAGGGGCCAGCGGCGCAACAATTGCGCCGCATTGCAGCGACACTGAGCCTGGCTTTGCCCTCGCTCGCACGCGCAGGGGGCTCCTTGCCATCGGCCTTCGCATTTCGCCTCTCCCCGCGCCCCGAATGGCACGGTACGGCCCCGAGGCGCTGGCCTTGGTGCTGCTCCTGGCCGGCGCCGCGCAGGCGCTGCAGG
>QAXK01002315.1:0-22800 GCA_004335735.1 Chlorella sp. KRBP | reverse complement strand
CTGCGCACTGATCGCGACGTTCGACACACCCCGCCAACGCACCGCGCGCTCAACTTTCACCGCAGGCACCAGAACGTGGTTCGCATGTTCGGCTACTGCCTCGAGCTGCCCACCGCCTGCATCATCATGGAGCTCCTCCCCTCGACGCTCAAGGACAAGATGTACAAGCGCCTGCCCGACGGCTCGCACTCTGACACCGGCACCGTGTCGGACAACCTGGGCGGGGCCAAGGCTGCCCCATCGCTGGCGCCGCAGGGCGCGCCGGCTCTCTCCTCCTCCGCCGCGTCGCACTGCGCGCCGCCCGCCGTGCAGATGAGCAACCCAAGTGAAACCTTGGGCTGCAGGCGCGTCAACAGCAGCTGCTCGGCAGCTGCTGCAGCTGGGCCGCCTGTGCGTGCCCGCGGGTCGACGCAGGAGCCGGACGCAGGCGCCGCAGCTGTCGAGCCGGAGCACGTCATCGTGCGCGTGGTGCCCCATGAGCTCGCGCGGGAGGGCAGCTCAGTCTCGCTGCCGCCTCCTCCTTCCACCCTGGCGCTATCGCAGCTTGACGTCTCGGACAACAACAACAACAACAACATCCAGGTTGATCAAGGCCCGCGCGCCGCGGCGGCACCGCAAAGCGTCGCGCGCCACGTGCCCCCCCGCACGCGAGAGCCCGTCGTGCAGCACCAGCGGCTGAGCATGGCCGAGGTGCTTCGCATCAGCACTGACATCACGGCCGGCCTGGCGTACCTGCACAAGCGCCCCGCGGTCGTGTCGCTCCCGCCGCACCCTACGCTTCTGCTCCAGGACGTCGCGCAGCGGGGCCCGCAAGTCGCGGGGATGCCGACGGTGCGCGAGTCGCGGCCGCTGCGGCAGCCGCGTTCGCTGGAGGAGAGCATCGACGAAGACGAGGAGGAGGAGGAGGAGACCAAGGCCATCGCCCGCATTGTTCATCGAGGTCGGTGTTGTTGAGCTCAATCGGTGCTCGACTGCCAGCTCTGAGAGTGCCCGTGACTGACACTTCACTTCACGCTCGCTGCCTGCAGACCTCAAGCCGTCCAACATCCTCATCGGCAGCAGTGGCACGGCCAAGATCAGCGACTTTGGCCTGGCCCGGTGGCACAACAACACGACGGTCCACACAGGCGTGTCCCCGTGGTGGCTGCAGTCGTTGCAGCTTCCATGGCCCTGCGTGCACCGGAGCAGTGCCACAACCCTCTCCATGTTGCTGATTGTCGTGGTGCCTCACAGGCAAGCTTGGCGTGGGCACATTGAGGTACATGGCCCCTGAGCTGCTGCTGGGGCACTACAGCGGGCCCGAGGCGCACCCCATGACCAATCGCGTCGACATCTACAGGTGCGTTGATGCAGCATAGTCCCCCTGCTCTGTCCGTGCTTAGACACCTCGCACCACACGCCCAGCCCTGTCTCTGTCGATATTTGCATCTGTTTGGGCGCCTCGGCCGGGCCGAAGCCCAATTTTTGGGCGTATCAGATGTCTGCATGTTGGTCCTCTTGCCTGCCCGCAGCCTGGGCATGCTCATGTGGGAGATGGCCAGCGCGCAAATGCCCTGGAGCGACATGACGGACGCGCAAATCATCACAGCGGTAAGCAGCTCTCTACCAGACCTGCAGCATGCTACGCCTGCTTCCTTTGTAGGCCGTCTGCTGGCATTGGTGACGTCGCGATTGCTGCAGACACACCCTGGGGGTAGCGTGATAATGATTTAAAATGCTCAGATGCTCGGCTGTACCTCGCTGTACCTGATGTAAAGCTTAACACACACTCTCGCAACGTGTCCACGCCGTGCCTGCGTTCCTAGCAGGTCATTTCCCGGCAGCGCCCCAGCATCGATGGACCACCCGCCGAGGTCCCTGAACCCGCGATGGACCTCACCAGCAACGCCGGCCTCACAGCCCTCATGCGTACCCTCACCTCCAGCCTCGGCCGCTCCAGCACCTCCTCCTCAGCAGCACCCACCGTGACGGCGGCGGCGCCTGCAGCCTTGCCTTCGGACCTTGCGGCGTGCGTGGAGCTGCAGGCCATCGTGACGGCCTGCTGGCAGCAGAAGGACACCAGGCGGCCCACCGCGCGCGTGGTGCACAAGGCGCTGGCGGCGCTGGTGGGCAAGTACGCAACCTCCCGCGCGTCAGAGTGAGCGATGTGGTAATCTCTGCTAGACTCTGAGCTAGCTAGAGTTCTAAGCACAAGGGCCGGATGAGCAGGATGAGCAGGATGTGGCTGTTGCTGGATGTGGGAAAACTTGAACTTGAATCCTGGGCGTGCGCAAGCGCAAGCGCAAGCGCAAGCGGCGCGACCTCGCATAGGGCGATGGAGCCAGCTGTACGCGCTGCCTGGATGAAGTGCTTGCGCGTGTGACCGCGTTGCGAGACCTCGACTCGAGCTCGTGCAAGCCGGCACACCGGTCGGAGGCGCCAGCGGAGGAGCAGCAGCAGCACCAGCAAGCGTGCGCACGGCGCGGCGTCGCCGCCAAGCGATTGCGCCGATGGTGGCTCTGCTGGGCCGAGCTCGCCAGCCGGGAGTTGAGAACTTCCAGTGCAGGAGGAGAGCCAGCTACGCCGCGGCCGTGCTCCTGCTCCTGCTCCAAGCAGCCACAGCGGAGCTTCTGCAGGGTGTACTGCACCAGGGGCGGAGAGCGCAGGAGAGCAACGTGACGTACCCCCTGGTGGCACCCGCAGGTAGGCCTGCCCAACACCGCACCTCGCGACGGATGTCCTGCACATCAGCACTTCGCTGGCAGCCGCAATCGCTGGCTGCGATTTGCAGATCATCTTGCCCACGCTTGCTGTGGCGCTGCGCTTGCAGCAAACTGCAGCGTCCGGACCGTCACCAACGGCGCCGACGCAAGTGAGTGCGCCGCAATGCAGCAGCATGCACCTTCTGTCCTCCAGCGCGCATCTTCTCTGCATATGGGACTGGAAGGGGTCGTCGTCACGATGCGGGTGCCAGCCACTCGGCGCACCCACACGAGTCAGTCCACACACACAGCTATTGGGTAGCACAGAGGCAGCGCGACTTCTGTGCTACCCAGCGAATGGCCTTCGCTGGGGTGCTTTACTGCGCTCTCAGGCTCAGGTTTAGCTGCTCCCGCAACCGCCGTGCAGGTGTGGTGGTGTCGACGGCACTGTGGGTCTCGGCTCCAGAAGGAGGTCAGACGTACTTGGGCCCCAAGGCGGCAGTCTGCCTATCCAACCAGGTGCGGCAAGCGTTCAGGGCAGTAATGATGACCTCCCTGCTTCTCGTGGCGAGGCGACCACCCGGTCAAGACGCAGGGGTGCCATGCACGTGGCCAAGTGGTACAGCCACAGTCTTGGCACAATGGCTGCAGGGTTGCTTCAGGGCGTGTGTAGCTCGCAAAGGGGGCTTCAGGCCGCAGCAACCAAGCCAGCACGGATCAGCAGCGAGGACAGATTAGGCATCGGCCCAGGCCAGAGCATGCAGTCACCAAGCCACCAAGGCACCACCGACCGTCAGATGCGTCATACACGTCACCCGCGGGACATGTACTGGTGCGCCTGCAGGTCAACACCATGGCGGCGTGTATAGACGAGTACACGAAGAAGGACGGCTGCTGCGCGCCCGACTGCGCGGCGGGGCTCCAGACGCTCATCAACAACACAGCGGTGCGTGTGGGACGTTTGGTTGCTTGGTGCTTCGTTCTGGTCTTCGGGTGTGAGGCAGCAGACGGCGTGGCAGGCTGGCTCGTGCGAGCGGTTGGCACATGTTGCAGAGAGCAGGAGCAGCATCAGCCGTCCGCCAGGCGTTGCTGCTTGCCATGCTGCCATGCTGGCACTGGTGATGGCTCAAGCCGTAGCACACCTGAGCATCCAACTTCTTCCTAGAATGACTGGGCCCACGATACAATGTATGCAATGCTACGCCCACCTGCCAACGCCATGCACACGCCTGCAGACGGCAAACTGCCTAGACGTGGACCTGGCTCGCATGTGCCAGCTGCGCACCAACAGTTCGCTCGTCCCGGCCAACCAGCTAGACAATGTGCTGCAGTACCTGGACGTGCTGTAAGTCCTTCCTTTTCTGTGCACCTGTTAGCACCCTGTGCACCTCATCCCGTGTGTGTGTGATACAGCACGACGTGCTGTGAGCCACGTTTTCGCTTTGGTTTATTTGTCTTCCGCCAGTTGGGCATGACCCAGCTTTGCGTGGCCAGCGGGCGTGGTAATGATTAAGCATGGACCGTCGCGATGACCTTGACGCCTGCCCCCTATGCCTTGCTCGCCTCGCAGGGCCAACACGATCAAGCGGTGCGTCTCTGGCAAGCCTCTGAATTGCTCGGTAAGTCTGGACAGAGAGCTTGGCTTGATGCACAATGATGGATGCACGGGGCAGGTCGTGGGCACGGCAAGCACTCGAGGGACGATTGCTCTGCCAAGCAAAAACTGCCGCTGCACACACGCCGCCTGTTGCACATGTCCTGGTGCTGCAAGACATCTGAGTCGCCCAGTAGTTGTTCTCCGGCCCCGCGGAGGCGCCCAAACAGATGCAAATATCGACACACATACACACACACACCTGTGCAGGCGGAAAGCCTTCTCCTGCGACCGCCGCCGCCAGCGTCCCCGCCACTCGCTTCACCGCCCAATGCCCCCGCCTACCCGCCCTCCCCGCCTACACCCGTGTCAAGAGCCGACACCCCTTCGTCCGGCCAGTCGCCACCAGACTTCAACATCCCAGGTGCGCCTTGCTGCTGCAACAGTAAGGAATCAAGTCCCTTGGAGCAGAGGTGCAACGGTTTGCTGTACAGAAACCGTCAAGGGTGCAGGATAACAGCACCTAGGATCACTAGTCACGGGTGGTACCTGAACCATCCGGGCGACTGTTGCTGTTACAGCAGGCACTACTGGGCGTTGAAGCCAGACAGATGTTTACATGTGGAGTGTTTACGTGCCCTTGCTGCTGCCTTGCTGCCGCTGCTGCAGGCGACTTTTTCGCGTCGCCCCCGCCACCACCGTCTTCGGCTCCTGGCCCGGTCGGCCCGTCCCTGCTCTCTGCCCTGCTGCTGCTGGGCCTTGCGGTGCTTCTGGCCCACCACGCGCCACCACTCCTCTAACTCGCCACCTCCCCACCAGCTGTCGATCCTCCTCTTCTAACTCCTGCCTTGATTAGGGCTGGGATTAGGGCTCAGCTGGCGCCGCTGCCCATGAGTTCTGGCAATGAAGCATCCAGCCAGGAGACCCAGTTGCGTGGACACCGGGACCTTGGTGACTTGGTGTCATGGCCCCTGAGGGATGGCCAGCTTCCCTGCAGCTTCCTCCTGGCGCCGTCCCAGCTTCCCTGCAGCTTCCTCCTGGCGCCGTATTCGCCAGGAGTTCTTCTTGGAGCCTACCGTGTCGGAGACCAGAGAGCGCAGGACCGGCCAGCTTCCCTGCAGCTTCCTCCTGGCGCCGTATTCGCCAGGAGTTCTTCTTGGAGTCTATGCACCAGCCAGAGAGCACAGGACCGGCCAGCTTCGCCGCAGCTTCCTCCTGGCGCCCCTGTGGTGGGCCGGGGGAAGCCTTGCAACACCGTGACAGGCGCGCAGGAAGCATAGCCAGCCTCCTGCAGCTCTTGTCTAGTGAAGCTTGCCATTCCATGCGTGGCCGTCACACCCTTCTCGTGACGTCGGCGTTCGTGGCACACCGCCAAAACCGCCGCACCTGACTCAGCCTCAGCACTACTCCCACCGCCACCACGCTCAACCCACCCCCCTTCCCTCTCTTACTCTTCTCCTTTCGTCGCCTGCTCCTTCCTCTTCCTTTCTTCTGACTTCCCCAGACCTTGGAGATCGTCGCGCTTGCCACTGCTCGCGGGCGCTATTGACCTTGACCCGGGCCCTCCTCCCTTGCCTCTTGGCTGCACTGGCTAACACTAGGGATATAATTCCTCCTCACTCACACCCCGGGCAGGGCACAACTTTGACCCGGCTCCGGCTCCGAAGATGGTTTAACCGATAGAGTTGGCGCTGTGTCTCCAAATGCCAAGATACTGTCCCCAATGGGACTGAGGCGCCTTGAGCGCCCAAACCCTACTTGCATGCAGCTAGGTGCGCCCTGCGTGACCTGCGCCATGGTGCCCAGGCAGGCAGCTTTTGCTGCTGCCCGGCTCTCCCCTGCATGCACATGCACGTGATCTGGGTGTGCGCATGATTGCTGGTGGTTGCGCTGGCTGGCTGGCTGGTTGGTTGCCGCACGAGCGATGTGTCCCCCACAAGGCAGGCATGTGCGCGCGCATGGTGCGTGCGCGCATGGTACGTGCATGGTACGTGCGCGCGCGCGCGGGCATGGTGTACGTGCGCATGGTACCTGCATGGTACGTGCGCGCATGGTGCGTGCGCGTTTGGTACGTGCGCGCGCGCGGATGGACGGACGGAGAGAGCGAGAAACCTCGCTGTGCTGCGCCCGCTTTGGGATCCATGCTGAGCCCTTGTGGAAACCCTAAAGAGCTGCTCATGCATGCCACCGAGGCGTGCTGGCTGTGGCTGTCTGTGCTCCGCCTCGCGAGAGCAGTGCAGGACGCTTGATCTGGTCCAACGGTCCAACTTTCTTGCATGCGTGAGGTCACGGTGGCGCAGCATGTGGTGCGGCGCCCCGCTGCTGCTCTTGTTGCTGATGCTGCATGCCTTCAGCCGGGTCGGCTGATCAGGCTTAAGCTGCCCACAGGCACACCCCTAAGGCACCGCCAAACATCTCTATGCATCCCTGTTGCATGGAACAGCGAGAAAAGCGATGACCCAGTGGGCCTGCGCGCTCTGATTTGCTCCGGCCTGCTGCAACGCCTGTGGTTCGGTCCTGAAAATGTGGTGTCGTGTGGGTGGCAAGGGAGGAGGCGTATGACCTGTGTCAGATCTTCTCTCTCTCACGGGTGGTGGTTGCGTCAGGAGCACGGGAGGGTGCGCCTGCGGTCCTGCGTGCTGGAGCTTTCCAGCGACAGATGCCAGCAACGGATGGAGTCGCCGGTTTTCTGGACATATGGGCAAATGTGACTGCATGGTCCTCATTGGTGGCTAGGGACAAGAGGGGTGTGCTGTCACAGCACGGGCGGCTGCAGCTGGCCGTCCCGTTTGCAAAAAGCTGTGTTTTTGTGTGCACACACACATAAACAGCCTTCCACCTGTGTGGGCACTTGTTGGCAGAGGGAGGGGTGTGCTTACCCCCAGCAGCTGGCGCCAGTGGGCCGTTTCTTATGCCGTGACGGTTGACGTACTTGCGTGTGGGCTCACATCACCTCCTCACTTGAGCACGACGTTACACCACCGCCACCGCCACCACGGCCCACAAGGCGTTGGCTCCACACGCTAGGGTTGCGTTTGTGGTCGACGCCTTCCCCAGAGAACGTGCTGCGTTGCAGAAATGGGGCAAGAATGGCACGTTGTCGCCACGCACCAGGTTCAGCGGCCCACGAATGCTCTGGATTCCGGCGTTTGTGTTCTCTTGCGTTGCATCAGTGGTGGGTTGGATGAGAGGTGGGGACGTTTTGCCGCCGGCTGCTTGACACGTCGCGTGCATGTTGCACGGCAACAGGAGTGCTATCTCGTGTTGAGATGCCTTTGTGTGTATCTGAGATGCAAGCGCGCGCTCATGGGGTGCTTTTCGGGTTTTCTGCGCCCCACGGGGCACACTCTTCCCTCGCTGCTGCTCCGTGCTCCGTGCTGTCTTGGTAGCCACGACTGGCCGCCCCGTCTGAAAGCTACGCACACTGCATGCTCTGGCCTGGGCTGGTGGCGCTGCTGATCCGTACTGCCTTGGTTGCCGCGGCTGGGCCGCCCCGTTTGCAAGCCACGCACACATGCACGCGCACGCACAAGCACGCGCACACGCGGTGCCTTTGCTGCCCTGCCTGTTCAAGTGAGAGGGAGACGGCTCCAACAAATGCCGCAGAGTCTGTTGTGTTGCAGGATGGCGTTGCACGCGTAGCCAACTGCCAGGCGTTTACTGCCGGTAAATGACTGCTCGTTTGAACCTGTGCTGCTCGTACGATCTGACCTGCCCACGCTGGGCTGCTTGGTGGTGTTGCTTTGTGCCTTTGCGCTGAGTTGCGTACATTGCCTGTGTTGGCAATATCCGGACTGGCTCCCATCACCGCTGCCGGCCATGTGAGCACAGCAGCAGTCCAAAGCACAGCCGATTGCTGACGCTGTGAATGCTGCCGCCAGGGCAGCGAGAGAGAGCAGAACGGCCACCAGCGGCTGTGCATCCCATCAGCTGCTCTGGGTGCCGGCGCTGGGGATTGGCGGCGCATAAGCTCACATCCCGTTGTGAAATCAGGGCAGCGGCTGCACAAGTTCCACCGCGCCCGCTGCATTGCAGTACACTCGCCCGGTGAATCATCAAGGTTCCTATGTCTTGCTCGTTTGCCTTTGTGCTGCGGGACATCTGATACGCCCACTGAGGCGCCAAACCAGATGCAAATACCACACACTCGCGCTGTATATAGCACAGCGTGCCACGGGACGTGAGCTGTCTTCCAGCGCGCCGCATGGCCCAGCAGGTCTGGCTGGCGATTCGCGAGCTGAGGACCAGCCCTTAACCTAACCCTAACCTAACTCTGCAGCTGGGCGCGCGTTCACGAACAGTCCCCGCATGGCCACGTTGCCACTTACAGATGGTCCCCCGGGTAGAAATAAGCAGGTTAGAAAGAGTGTGTGCAGGCGAGAAAAAAAGACACCGGCGATGACGGAGGGATGATGGGTGCTGGGCAAACGCAGCGGGTATACGGTTTGCTGTCACAGGCCAGTCTCCCGCCACCCCCACGAGCATTTTTAAAAAGCAAAGGTGTTTTGTGGTCCTGTCGCCCTCTGCTGCAGCTTCCCGCCTCCTCACATGCGCCTCTCAGCCCCCACCAGATGCGCGATAAGAGCATTCTCTAATGCGGTGTGCTCCTGTCTCGCTGAAGTGCCTGACTGGAACAGTCAGTTAGGTGGACTCCACATATACAAAGCAAAGTATCCGCCGGACATGCGGCCGTTAAGAAGGCCCCCAGCAGCAGGAGGCAGCGGTCGAAAGCGGTTGTGAGACGGCGGCAAGGTGGCATCGCGCTTCATGGTGGGGCGCAGGCCCCTTTCCAAAACCACCGTCACGTGGAGAGCATGCAACGGTGCACAGCCGCTTTCCATGATGGAGGCACCCACGCGGAGGAGGCTTGAGAAACGGCCAGACACTGATCGCCCCGCTTGGCAGCAACGCGGTCACACGCACAGGACCTGCGCATGCACCTGTGTTGTTCGGCTGCAGCAGCAGCGGGAGATCTACATCAGGAGCAGCGCGGAAAGGGGAAAAGCTGTGTCCTTCCAGTCAGCCAGTGAATGCCTTTGCACACTTTCCACACTGGAGAGTTCAAGTCACTGGAGAGTGCAAATGTTGGACCACCGTTGACCGCCCCTACACTCCGAGGCGCTAGCTTTCCCGCCCAGGGCGGGAATGAGGCAAAAGGCGTCAAGTCCAATGCCAACGCCACAGGTGTCAGGGGCGTGGAGGCCCTTCAACCAAGCCTGGGCTACGTACGATGTGGCATGCATGCAGACCATGCATTCCAAACTGTTCCAATTCTTGTTTCTCGAGTATTTTGGCACAGCGCTGCAAAGCAGGAACACTGGACAGGCGGCACAAGCGGGGCAAATGAACGCCGCCATGGGCAGGTGTCCAGAGACGGGCAAAAGGTGGGCGTGCGCACGCGCACCTTTGCAGCCTGCCCCCGTCTTGCTTTGGGGAGATGAAACACGAGGAAAAGCGATTGCAAAGCGTGCGTTAATGTTGGGCCAGCCACTATGGAGAGCCACTAGCAAGGCTGGAGATCAGCTCTATCCATTAGAGCTGATCTGGTCATCAGACTGCCATCAGACCAGGGCCATTCGCAAGGCCCTCAGATCCGCTCGGCTCGTGCAGGGGAGGCAGCAGCAACAGGGGCGAGAGCGAGAGCAAGGAAGAAGCGAACGAGCGCGAGAGAGGGAGCAGATGAGGCGCAGGGAAGGTGCTGCGTTGCTTCCTCCTCTCTTCTCTCAAGATCCTGAGCGATCAGGCTCAGGATCAGGCTCAGGCTCTTTTCTCACCCGCGGGCTCTGGGTCCAAGTTGGGCAGGCAAAAGTACGCGCTAGGGTGGGGGAGCAGCTGGGGGCCTTCGTGCTTGTGCTTCCAACATGGGAAGTTGGAGTGGTGAAAAACGCGCCCCAGGAGAAAGAGACCCTCCGAGGAGTCGGCCCCAAGACGAGGCCAGACCCACACTTAGGGGCGAGGAGAAGAAGACGGACTCGAGGTGTGCGCACAGAGGCAACGATAGATTCAAGAACGCAAACCGCCAAGCCACAGCAGGTGCATCAACTCTATAAGATGAACCCTCAGGCTGAACGGTGCCGCGGCGGGGAGGGGGGCACTCCCCTGCAAGCCCCTGCCAAAAGCAACGCTTTGTCACTCGTCCCACCCACAGTCATTCCAGATGGAGAGAGCTCGACGTGTCCATGTACGTGATGATGGTCATCTAGGCTCAGCTCTGCTGGCCAGAGATGGCAGCACTAGATGTGAAGCTCGACGCACACACGCAAAAACGCACACACAAAGCAGGCGGCTTCGCTCGTGGGCTGTGAGGTGCTGTGCGGGTGCGTGTAATCATCATCATCATCATCATCATCATCATTGCATGGCGTTCACGACAGGTGTCATGATGCTGCAGCCGTCACAAAAGATGTGCGTGTAATGCGGCAGCGTGTGTGTGTGTCTGTGTGCTTGTTCATGCCTGTGCATGCATGCATTTAGCCGTGCATGGGGATGGAGGGACGCCACAGCCGTTGCCTCCGATGATTCGAAGTCCCCTCAACCCGACGCACATGCAACCTCTTTCATGCCGAGGCTGTCAGCAGGGGTAGGGTCACGGCTCTAGTATCCCTGGCAAGGCTGCAGTGCTGCAGCAGGGGTAGGGTCACGGCTCTAGTATCCCTGGCAAGGCTGCAGTGCTGCAGCAGGTGCTGCTGCTTAGTCCCAGGGTGCCGCTAGCTGCCAGCCTCAATGCCGCACCGTCCCAGGGAGGCTGGCTAGCTGCCAACCTCAATGCTGGAGTGAGCGGCCGCACTGCTGGCTGGGCTGTTGCTGCAGCAGGTGCTGGGTACACCACCCTAGGGCGGCGCTACTAGTAGCTGCCAGCCTCAACGCTGGAGCGGCCTGCTCACTGCTGGCTCACTGCTGGCTTGGCTCGGCTGCAGGAGCTGCTCCACCGTCCCAGGGCAGCGCTGATAGTAGCTGCCAGCCTCAACACTGGAGCGGCCTGCTCACTGCTGGCTCACTGCTGGCTTGGCTCGGCTGCAGGAGCTGCTCCACCGTCGCAGCGCGGCGCTGATAGTAGCTGCCAGCCTCAATAGCTGGAGCAGCCTCACTGCTGGCTAGGCTTTGGCTGCAGCTGCGCTGCCGCCTGCTGCTGCTTCCAGTACTCGTAGTTTTCGAGCAGCCCGCCGAGCAGCGGCTTTGACGCCTTGAAGCGCGTGGTGAAGTGGGTGAAGAGCGGCAGCGTGACAAAGTCGAAGAAGCCGACCTGCGGCGCAGCATGGGATGAGAGGAGCAGCGTGAAAGCAAGCACCCAGCACTCAGCACCCAGCGGTATTTTGTTCCAGCGATTCCAAACCTCAAACAGACAAAGCACATGCCCCTCACCTGGCTCTTGGTGACGCCCTCCTTGTTGCGGTCGCACAGCGGGGAGATGGGCATCCCACGCGTACGCTCCTGGTCACCCTGCAGGAAGAACTCCTCCTCCAGCGCTTGCACCCAGCGCAGGTGCACCGGCAGGGCCTTGGTCAGGTGGCCCTGCGCACAGACACCGCAGTATATGGCACCTTGAGTGCGTGTGTGCGAAGGTTGCGAGCGGGGCTTCAGGCTGCTTGAGTTGTTCATTCTACACGAGGTGGAGCCCATCATCATGATCGGTGTGCATGCCGTGAGGCAGCATGACGCGTCATAAAGGCGGTAACAGGGACCGCCCCGGAGTCGAGGGGTCCCTAGCGCTAACCTAAACGTTACTAGCCCCCACAGCACTCACCAGGTCGGCGCACTTGAGCGCCATCTGCAGGCTCAGCACGCGCTCTCCCTCGCTGATGGGCGTCACGGCGATGGAAAGGTCGTCCACCGACGCGCCAGAGTCACTGCGCAACAAGTAGCAGTGACGCTCAACAGTGACAAGTCAGAATCACATGCATGGTTTGTGACCTGTGGGTTTGCTGGCCCGTCTACTTGACCGCAGATTGCTGCCCCATCCTGTCCCACCCACGCAGCAAGGGTTAGGTTGAACGCTAAGAATGAGGCGCCCGCCCGCAGAAAGAAAAATCACCTGGCGTTGGGCGTCTTGCGCAAGGCCCCGGAAGCGCCGGCGTGCTGCGCCGAGAACTGGCCCATGATCGAGAAGTGCTGCTTCATACTGCGAGCACACACGAGGCAGCACGAGAAGGAGGCACGGCACCATGGTGTTTACGGGACGGCCTTGGAATATTGGCGGCCCATTGAGCCACGGAGCAGTGAGCACAGCCCATCTTTGGAGGCCCCCCTTTTGGAGACTTGCAGAGCCCTTACTCACTCGGTGGCCAGCACCAGCTCAATGACGAGTTTGCGCATCTGGGACCTCGCTGGCTTGTCCATGTGGGCCAGGATGTTGAACTCTGGCTGGTTGAGCAGCGCCCAGGCGGCGGCAAGGTGGTGGTTCTCCATGGGCGACTTGTCGTTGTAGAGCACCTGTTGGCACGACACGCGGGCGGGCAGCGGGCTAGGGTTAGGGCTAGGGCTGTAGCCAGAGTCTGACACCAGCTGCTCTGCCGCAGCCTGCCCTCCTCTCCGGCAGGCCCGGTTGGCCGGAACGCATGCTGAGCCTTCTCAAGCACACGTCAGGCGGTCGGTGCCGCCTCCGCCTCGCCGCTGTTTCCGGCCCCCTCGCGCTCTGCGGCACGACTCGCCCTACAAGCAGCTGCCTCTAATCGAACGCTCGGCACGCCAAGCCTAGCCACACGCACCGCGAGCTTGTCGCTCGAGTTGGTCAGGAAGTCGGTCGACAGCCCGCGGTGCTCGAAATCGTGCACGATGGCCGTCAGGTAGCACGCCAGCGTGGCGTTCTGGTCGACGTAGCCCGGCGCGAGTCCGCCGTGCGCGAGGATCATGTGGAAGGACTGGAGCACGTCGGCCGCGTGCCGCGAGTTGTGGTATGGGTTCTGGGCGGGGTAGCCCGCCTCAACGCGGCGCAGGAAGCGCGCGAGGACTGAGGGGTTCATGCCGGCCTGCAGGCGAGGTGGGAGGTGGGGCAAAAGGCAGCAACAGGGTGAGTGGCTTGCTTGGGCTACGAGGGAGTGCACGAGTGCACGAGGGCCTAAAGGGAGGAGGGGGGAGTAGCAGGGAGGAGGGGGCAGTAGCAGCGAGTGGTGCGTCGTCCAGCCGCTCCAGTGTGGTGGCCTGATGAGGCGAGCACCGCTACCCTGTCACCCTCCCGCACCTGCTGCACCAGCCCGGTGCTGGACATGATATGGAACGCCAGCACAGACAGTGGGTGGCCGCGCGTCGCCTCCTCCAAGGCGTATGAGTCAAAGGCCCAGCTGTTGAGCGCCTGGGCCAGCAGCTTGTCCACCTGCAGCGAGTCATGAGTAACAGGTCACGGTCCCGTTAACAGAAGCACAGTGGCGCCCAGGGCGCAACAATCGACTCAAGCTGTGGGAGCTGCCTGAAGCTGCCCCTCAAATCCACACAGGCGTCGAGATGGCGGCTGGATGACTGAACGGATGCAAGCCCTAGTACTGGGGCAAGAAGGCGCACCTCCTCCATGATTGGGCGGTCCAGGTGGACCGCGCCCAGCTCTCCATCCACGTCGTCCTGTGTAGGCAATGTTAGGGTTGAGGTTAGGGTTGAGGCTAGGGTTGGGCGTTGCGCAACGCGTGGCGCCTGGAGAGGAGGGCACACACTCTGCACCCGCACATCCACCCACACTCGCGCACGCACCTGCACGCTGCTAGGCATGCCAGTGGAGGCGCAGGCCAGCGTGGCGCCTGGAGACGAGGGCACAGCGCGGATGAGCGCGTTGTTGTTTCCGGCGGCGCCATTGCCGCCGCCATTGCTGACGGTGGAGACGGACGCGTAGATGGCCTACAGGCAGCAACGAAAGCAATAATACAAAGCAAGAATGAGCGGCTGGAGGGGCACAGCGGTAAGCCGCAGCACAAGTCTGCTGCAGTCTGCATGTTTTTGTCTTGCAATCGCCGTTGCCATGCAGCGCCGGGCAGGGCAGGTGGACTGTCAAGCGTCGTCACGTTGAGCCACGCACCTGCGTGAGCTCCAGCGAGGCCATCCTCGGAGCGCACTTGACCGGCCGCATCAGGTTGACCATGATGCTGCGCGTGTCAACCATCTCCAGGGCCGACGTCCGGTCCACGTCGCTGTCACCGTCAAGGCCTGTGAGTGAGATTAGTGAGTGGGTGAGCGAGCAAATGTGTGTGTGTGTGTAGCTTGCAAACGGGGCTTCAGGCCAAATCAACCAAGGCAGCACGGATCAGCGGCGAGGAAAGATTAGGCACCGGCCCAGACCAGAGCAGCCGTCACCAAGGCACCAACGACCGAGTGTCATCGTCATTACCATGGCGATCATGACAGTAGTCACGGCATGCTACAGCCCCCGCGTGATTTATCGCCAGCCGGGCCCGATTGAATAGCTGTCAGTCCAAAGCCCTGCCCTGCTCTAGCCACACAGCTCCAGCTCCTTACCTGCGACCCTGAACTGCGTGAAGGAGGCGGTGTCCATGTCCGAAATGTTGCCCAGCTGTGCAGCCAGCGCACGCCTCGCCTCATCCTGCGATGTGAAGCACCACAATAATGACGGGGAAAAACGCTCATGAAGCTGATGCAATCTCACAGATGATCAGGCCGCACGCAGCGGTTGGAATAAAAGGCACACCAGGCCAGCACAGAGAGGCCGAGCGTTCATGCCAGGTAGGTAGACATTCGCATTGATGAGAAAGCTGTCGCTCGCGTCGATGTTAATGCCAGCGTGCGCCTGCAGCAACCCTAGCTCTAACCCAACCCCAACTCACGTCGATGTTGGCCTGGGCCATGCGCGTCTGCAGCTCCTTGGAAGGTGGGCGGTAGACGTCGGCGGACTGGTGCAGGGCGCGCTTGACCGCCACCACCTGCGGCGCGAGCGCGTGCGAATCATCATCATCATCATGGCATGTCGTTCACGGCAGGTGCCAGGTGCGGATGAAGCACAAGCAAGAGTGAAGCGTTTGGTGAGCTCTGCACCATCCATCTCTGGCGAAACAGAAGTGTGAGCGGCGGGGATGTTGTAGTGGCAACGTCAGCCACCAGTCAGTCACCATCAAGCACCCAACCACCAGCCAGCCAGCCACCAGTCAGTCACCAGTCAGCCAGCCTCGGCCTGCTGCACGGTGCCTCACCATGGCCATGAGGCCAGTCTTGCCGTGCAGGTTGGCCTCCAGGATCGTGAGCATCTGCTGGGCCGGCGTCTCTGCGGGCAACCAAGACAGGAAACAGAGCGTAAGAGCGCTAAGGCCTGCGCTTGTGTCAACTCAAAAACACAACCACACAGGCCACACACAGCCCCGCATTTTAGGGTTACGGTAAGGGTTAGCGCAATGACGGCGCAGCGAGCCAGCTCTACCCCAAGCCAAGAATCGATGCTCACCGATCTCAACCAGATGCACCACGTCCTGTCCCTTTTTCAGCTGCTGCCAGTCGAGCTCATCACGCAGGCGGTCGATGGCGGTCTTGGGGAGCACGCTGTGTAGGACGGCGTGATTCTCCGCCCTGCATAATGCCATTAGGGTTGAGGTTAGGGCTTAGGTTAGGGTGTGAAGTGACGTGCCCATGCGGGTTGGAGTTGGCAAACTCTCAGGCCATACCCGCAGTTCACAGCTCTGCCACGACTGTGTCTCACGTCTTTCGCAGTAGTGGCCTGCCTGCTATGACAAGGAACCATGCCTGGTTGCTTGGCGGCTGACGGCAACATGCAACATGCAACGAAACGAAACCCGCGCGCCCCTCTACTCACCAGGACAGGAGCACGGCGAAGAGCAGCACGCTGATCACCACGGACGCCACCACCACCGTGATGATGAGAGGTACCTTCCAGTCTGGTTCCCAGCCTTGCGGAAGGAAAATGTACAGCTCCCACTGCGATAAGAGCGGTGCACAGGTAAGAACCACTCGTCGTGTTGCCCGTTGTCGTTCCACATAGTACCCCTAGCCCCCAAAATACCAGCTAGCGCTCTAGCCCACGATTCCCACGACACTCTTGGGCCTGTGTCTAATCTTTCCTCGCTGCTGATCCGTGCTGCTGTGGTTGATGCGGCCTGAAGCGCCGTTTGCAAGCTATACGCACACACATTCCCACAACTCACATTTTCGTTGACGACCTTGACGGTGGCCATCACAGCATCGTCCGGCTGGTTGAGGATGGTGCCATCAAGGGAGAAGACGGATCGCTCGGGGTTGGTGGGGCTGACGGGGCGCCAGATCTGCGCGTGAAGGGGTGAGCGAGTGAGCTCCGTTTCGTTTTGTTGCATGTTGCCGTCAGCCGGGCTGCTTGGCATGTAGTGTAGGTGAACGAGTGAGTGAGGGGAGCTTGTGGGCCCACGAGTAGCAGGGCGTAGTCTCCAATACTAGCCTCATCCCTAACCCTAAGCCCTAGCCTCGAACAAGCCTTAAGCCCTCACCTGGAACTTGTAGACCTTCATCACGTTTGCCAGGGGTCCGTTGGAGCTCAGGAAGGGCGCGCACCTGACGGACTGAGCCACGTTGCCCCACCTGCACGGAAATGCAGCAATGCACAGCAATTGATGGTCGGACTGGTCGCCCTTCCGCGTTCAATTGATGGTCGGGCTGGTCGGACTGGCTGCGCCGCATTGCCCGTCCTGTACACACATTCGTGAGTACAGCACGAAGGAAGGGCACCCAATTTCCGGTGTACGCAGGCCTTCACTGCCACTGCACTCACCACCTTCTCTGCTGCGTGCTGTTGTAGCACACGCCCGCAGTGCAGCCTGATGACAGGTTAAAGGGCAGATTCCACCCCGGGGGGTTCTGGGACGTGGCATTGTAGACGTTGATGTAGTTGGCAAAGTGGATGGCGCACACGTTGAGCGGTAGGTAGATGTTCTCCACTGCACACGCATCCAAGCACCACGGCATAGCCCATGCTCAGACAATTCAGGTTGAACCATCGCTGAGACCTGGTGCGTAGTTGGGCGAGGGGGGGACCAGCTTTCACTGGGCGAAGGTGAGGGGCCAGATTGCTGGGCGCACCTCGCACTGTCATCAGGTCGTTCTTGATGTTATACATCAGCTGCGGGGGGGTGCGCGCATGCACGCGAGAGCATGGTGGCACACGCATTAGTACTAGACGCGTGAGAGCAGATGACTAGCTACCCACGATTGTCTGCCGTGAGAGACCAGACAGCGGCCTCTCTTGTGCCCTGCGTCCTGATTTAACAAGCGCTGCGTGTCCTGCGTCCTGACTTGGCAAGCGCTGCGTGGCCTAGGCCTGCGTCCTGGCCTTGGCTCTGGCCTGGCTGAATGATGCTGGCCTCACCTGGCTGGGGTTGTACAGCTTGAAGAGGTCGACCCCGTACAAGGCCCGGTTGGGGGCATCCACTGGGAAGAAGTTGGTGAAGATCGCGTTGGGCGCCAGGGAGATGCCAATCAGGCTGTTGTTCGTCTCCTGCACCGCACGGCCACGTTTCGAGCACAGCATAGCACGGGTGCGCTTGAGCACAGCACAGGCGCAGCACGGAGCCATGCAGGGCGCTGCCTCTTGCCACGACCTCCCTCCTTCTTGCATCCCTGGTAGCTTGCCTGCCCTTGCCGCTGCTTCTGGCTGCTGCTACGGCTGCTCTGCTGCTCAAGGACTCGTGAGATTTGAGTTGTGAGTGTTGGGGCCTGCCTGTACGGACCGCCAGGCCACTGTACGGGCTGCCCACTGTACGGACTCCCCAGGCCCCCAGCAGTCTCACCTGGGACTGCCACTGGTCGACTCGCTTGTACCACGTGCTGTTGATGACGTTGTAATCCAACGTGTTCTTGATCCATAGACCAATCTGCAGGACAAGCAGGGACAGGCCGGGAGTGAGGATGGGCAAATTTAATTTAATTTAATGTAAATTTACATTAGCGCTGTTTGCTGTGCCCACAACGCGCTTCAAAGACGGTGCTTGCATAAAGGAGCTGCCAACTGCTGTGGCAACGGAGCAACAGGGACCAGCCAGCGGCCACCAGACCGGCAATAACCCAGCCGCTCTGACTTACCTGAACGATGGGCGTCATGACGTCCTGAACCGTGAGGCGGAAGGAGGCGGCGGCAGAGTCCACCTGAGCCTGCGCCACCGTCCTGCGATGGGTTTGGAGCGAGGACGAGGGCACCCGAGGCGCTGAAGTCACGACGGTCCGGGTGCACTCCACATTGCATGAGAGCTACGTCCTGGCGCGCCAAACTGTAATGCATTTATGATTATGCGTGGTACTGGCGCCACTGCCCCTGCCGACGCGCCGACATCTGCTCGGCTCCGTCATGTCGCCTCCTGCGCCAACTTGGACGCTGCGCCCCTGCTTGTAGGCCGCCTCTGATGGCCACTTGATAGCGCTGGTCTTATTGGACTCACTTGGTGCTGGTGGCCTGCTGCTCGGCCGCGTAAATGACGCCCCACACGCCGACGCCGCACACGATGCAGAAGACCAGCAGCGGCACCAGGATGACGTGGGGCCGGTTCCAGCACAGCTGCGCCACGCCCTGCGTGAAGCAGAGGCGCAGGCGCACGGATTGAGCTTCTCCTCGTCCTCCTCCTCGGCCGGTACATCGGCATGCTGTCGCGACGAATAGCTGCGGCGCGCGGCTCCGACGGGCCGGACGCGCCTTGCACTTGGCCCACGCCCTCGCTGCGCGCCCAGCGGAGGCGTGCGCGCCCTCTTCCGCGCCGTCGTGTCCTTGTCCTTCGGGTGCCTCGCCTTTGGGCGCCAGGGGCTCTGCCACGATTCGAGACATGGCGAGCCTCCGTGCACGCGCTGCGATGCTCCTAGCTGAACGCTCTCTTTTGTGCGTGTGTGCGCGCTCTTCTCCTTCCACTTGAGCGCCTCTACGGCAGGGGCAACGACCAACGGCTGGGAAGGAGGAGGAGAAGGAGGCAGGCGCTATCAGCGGTATCAAGGCCTAACGTTCCTCCATGATGTTGACCCATGGCCGCTTACCCGTCGCCGCTTTGCTCGAGGCGGCGTACAACAGGTGCCAGACGCGGCGCGCACACCACAGCAACGAAGGCCGCACGATTGCATTCACTTGACACTTGCATTCACTTGACACTTGAGCGCTTACCAGCGCTGCCTCTTCAGCGCGTGACGGTTGGTGCACACGTCTGACGTGTGGCGTGCAGCCCACAAGCAGCAGAAATAACAAGAGGCAGTCAGGGGTCACGGCCATGGGTCGTGGATGGGTCACCAGCCGGCCACCGCCACAGCCGCGCCTGTCGCAAGAGCCGGCAGCTGCGGCGCGCAACCAGACGCGTCATCACCACCGAGAGAGAGCCGCCAGTTCCTCGTCTCCGAGCCGCAGGCCCCGCGCCTGCGCGAGCCGCGCCGCCGCCAGCGGCGCCTCCGCCTCGCCGCCAAGCACCTCCTGCGCGCAGTGTGGAGTAAACGCGAGCGAGCGAGGACTGTTGAGGTTGGGGTCAGGCATCCAGTCAGCGCTAGACACCAACGAGCTGGCCAGCACCCGGCAGGCGGCGCGGAGGTGCGAGCTGCTCAGCAGCGACCGCTAAAGACAGTCTCCCTCACAGCAGGCAAGCACGAACCTGCAGCTGGGCGATGCTCTTCGAGAGGTCGCGCAGCTCCAGCTGCGACAACAATGGCAGCACCTCGTCGCGACGGAACCCAGCGCTCCGGAACTCCAGACCCGCCGAACTCGCGCGAGGCTTGGCGCCCTCGCCGGCATCGCGAGCCCGTCCCGCCGCCGTCGTCGCACGTGCCGCCTCCGACGGGTCGCAGGCGTCGGGAGCGAGATCCTCGTCGAGGGAGAGCGGGACGGCCACTCCGCCCAGTTTGGAGAGCAGGAAAGAGAGGTAGGCGTAGCGGATGCCGTCGGAGAGGTGGCGGGACACGGCCTTGGCCTTGATCCTGCAGTTTGGGACAGGTGCCGGGACACAGCTGGGCCGCCCCGTTCGCAAGCGCGCACACACACACACACACACACAGCAGCTTTGGGCAGGTGCTGGGACACGGCCTTGGCTTAGATCCTGCAGGACCAAGGGCGATTGTGGTGACGTCTCCTATGTACGCTGCAGCGCAGAACGCACGCATCCCGTATCGTGTTTCGCCAAACACCCTCAAACCCGGCTGAGGCGGACTGAACCCGTGTGTGCAACAAGACGTGCACAGCCAGACATGGCTGTACCAGATGTTAAGCTCAACACACAGCGCCCAAACCACCATGCAGCCGCGACCCACCTGCCCTCCCGCAGCGCCAGGTACACGCCATCCAGCCCAGCAAACTGGTTCACCAGCTTGGCCGCGCCCACGTCCCCAATGCCAGGCACGCCTGCGCGCACAGTCGCAGTGCATGCTCTGGCCTGGGCCGGTGCCTAATCTTGCCTCGCTGCTGACCCGTGCTGCGTTCGTTGATGCGGCCTGACGCCCCGTTTGCAAGCTACACACACAGCCCCCGCCAGAGCAACGCACGCACAAGCAAGGCAGCAGCGCGGCACTGCGCTTGGCCTACAAGTCACTTCTTGGGGACTGCCTCTCGTCCTGCGGCGCCACCATCTGATGCGCGTCCGAAAAGACGATGCATCTACTCAGTCGTCACCGTCACGGCTGAGTAGATCTAGATACAGGTGGCACGCTTCTACTCAGTGTCGACTGCAACTGTGTACGGCAACTCACCCGGCAGACTGTCTGACTTGTCGCCCGCCAAGGCCCTCCAGTCGGCAAACTGCTGCGGCCGCACGCCAAGCTTGGCCAACACCTCTGCCTGCAGACGTGTGCAGAGTAGTAGCTGTGCCACAGAGTAGTATGCACGCACAGAGCCGAACAATGCGTGCCGTGTGCAGAGGTTGTACGCGCACGGCAGGCACCCGTCCCATGGCGCGAGCTACACACGCACGCACGCAGGCGCACACTCTGCGGCCAGTTTGCCCGGCGAGACAGGCTGCACCGCCTGGCGATGCGAGATGCCGCACGATGCAGATTCCCTGTACATGTCGTGAGCTCAACTTGCGCTAGGGTTGTGTGCCGTAGCGACTGCGCAGCACGCACCTCCCCCATCTCCACAAAAGGCTTGCTCGCGTTGGACGGCCCAGCCCAGCCACCAGCTGCAGCCAAAGGAGAGAGCACGCCAGCGCTTGGCCTCAATCAGGGACAGATGCCCGTGCGTCTGAGCCTTTCCAACACCCCGCCAGCTTGTGCTAGATGCACACACTTGGTTACCGCGGCTGGGCCGCCCCGTTTGCAAGCACACACACACACACGCACACAGTACAGCACAGCAAGGCGCGCTGCAGCACACTGCAGCGCACTGATAAGCGCGGTCACTCACGCTTGCCCACCAGCAGCACCCTGACGCGCTCCCATCACTCACGCTTCCCCACCAGCAGCACCCTGACACGTCGTGCGTCGTCCACCAACTGCAGCAGGTCCTGGTCGCCCGTCGCGATCAACACAGCGTGCCTGCAGCGCAGCGCCCACACCAGCCAAGCAGGCATGACAGGCCGCCCAGTTTTCTCTGTTCTGGCACCGGCAAGCAGCCAAGACTAGGAACTGCCACGACAGCGCTGCAATCCACCGTTTAGCCCTTATCCACCCACGGCGCCCCTACACTCATTCCCTCGCTGCTGATCCGTGCTGCCTTGGTTGGAACAGCGGACTGCAGCGCCGCTTGCAAGCTACACAACACACTCTCACCCTTGCTGTTGCGCGGCGTGGCTCAGTGCTGCCAACGTGTCGTCCGCCTCCACCAAGGGCACGCTCAGGCAGCGCCGCTTGCAAGCTACACAACACACTCTCACCCTTGCTGTTGCGCCTCGTGGCTCAGTGCCGCCAGCGTGTCGTCCGCCTCCACCAAGGGAACGCACAGGCAGGGCACGCGCAGCGCGCGCAGCACACACTGCAGGTTGTGCACGTCCTGCGCACGCACGCGGCATTGTAGCGGTTTTATCTGTAGCGCAGCAGTGGAATCGGAGCAAGCGTCCTGCAACTTTGTCGCTTGACAGCGTGCATTGCCAGTGTGCGTGGCCAGGCCTAGTGGAAGGTTGGGGTCCATCTGCGCGCGATTGGCAGGGAACATGGCGTGCACGGGCTGCTGTAGAGCCAGGTGGGCTGCTGCAGCGGCGGCGGTCGCGTCAAGGTCGCCAGCGTGCCTTGCCAGCGTGTTGTTGCCAAGTCGGCGCACCACGGGCTGCGTGCATGCCACCAGCATACCGTGACCGTTGGCGGCAAAACGCAAAGCCAAGTACATGCCTCGTGGGGCCACGGCAAGCGGCCAGGCATAGCGCACACTCACGTAGCGTTGTGAGCATACAGGCAAACAGACAAGCGGCGCACGTGCGTCGTAGCGTTGTGAAGGCAGGCTCCTGCTCAGGCACGTCGCTCCTATTCAAGCACCTGGCGGAACTCGTCAGGCGTCTTGGCGCGCCCACTCTTGTACTGAAACGGCCCTCCTTCTTTCACATCCGGACCCATATCCGCCCATGACAATCTGCCTTCCTCGTCATGGTCATCATCATTGTCAGACCAATCCACGCTTGGGTCTAGCCTGCAGCAGGCAAGCGGGCGAAGAACACCGGTCGTTGACGCCTT
>QAXK01002314.1:0-21770 GCA_004335735.1 Chlorella sp. KRBP | reverse complement strand
GTGGAGCGTCATGCAGGGAGCGGCCAAGCTCATCAAGTCGTACAACGTCGAGAACATCATCATGGAATACAGCCCAGGTGCGGAACATGAATAGCCTCAACAGACGAGGATGCGTGCACTGTCTTGTGCGTCCCTGCACGTTGGGCGGTTGTCCGTCAAGCAGTTGACCGCCCTCCTCCTCCTCCTCCGTGTGGTGTGCCCCTGTGTGCAGGTGTGCCCGAGCGCACCTTCAGGGCCAAGGAGATCAAGGCCACCGTGCAGATGCTCATGAACATGGTGGAGACGGGCTTCCGCATCGCACACCTGGGTGAGGCATGGCACACCTTGCAGCGCACACACACATTGGGTGGGGCGGGCAGGGCAGGGCAAGGCAGAGTAGGGCGGGACAGGGCAGCCTCAAGTGGTGTACAACCAGGTGTGGGGCTGGTTGACCGTGCGGCACAACGGTGCTGCGGCCACCCGCCACACTGCCTGCAGGCGACACGACCAAGCACATTACTGGCCAGTTGGACGTGCCCCTGCCCGCCATGGAGGAGGTGACGGCGCACAACCTGCAGTGAGTGATGTTGGCAACACGTACACGGGAGCAGTTGCGGTCAAAGTGCATCAGCAGTTCAAGCAGGACGCGGTGACTCTCTCGCGTCACTTTACTGTCGGTCTCTCCTTCGGCATCCGCCCACACTCTGGCCCGCTCTCATCGTCCCCTGTCCCGCCTCCTCTTGTCCCGTGCACCGCGCAGGTACGACCTGGTGGACGCCGAGTTGTTTGCACGCAGCCAGCTGGGCTGCCCCGTGCCGCCCGCACTCTCCAAGTTCAGCAGCTGGTCGCGCTGCCAGGCCCTGCCTGAGGACCCCAACCCACGCTCACTCAGGTGAGACCGCAGCACAAACGCGCTTCTGCGAGGGAGCAAGGGTGTGCGCACGGCGTGGGCCCCAGGGCCATGGGCGGGGTGTCATGGTGGCCCCTCACTGCGCTCCCACTGCCCACACACCCGCCCGCAGGTCGGTGATTGGTCACAACACCAACATCTGGGCCGCCAAGAAGGGCTCAGCCCAGCAGAACCTCAAGGGCACGGTGGGCATCCTGCCACTGGACGCGCCCGCTAGCCAGTTCTTTGGTGAGTGCAGCGGTGGGCACGTGCCCGCGCTGTGGTAATGGCGTAAGTGCGAGCGTGCAGTGGGCCTCACCTCGACTTTGTGCAAAGCACTTGTTGTGTGCTGCCTGCACGCGCGCAGTCAACTACGACAAGCCCCGGGTGTTTGGCATGGGCAGCCGCGAGTGCAAGGACCTGCCCGCCTCGGTGCAGGTGCGTGGTGGGGCGTGGGCAGCTGCTCACCAGCGCCAGCTGCACAGGGGTGGGGCCACTCATACTCACCAGCATGCGTGCCGTCACACTGCAGGTGCGTCACCGCTGCGAGTGCAAGGAGCGCGACGTGTGCGGCGCGGAGCACGATGCCATGATCAAGGTGCTGGCCACCACGGGCGTGCCCAGCAACTTTGTGCTGTCGCCCTCGGGCACGCTGGTGTCGGGCGTGGGCGACGTGGCGGACCTGATGAAGGAGATTGGCAGCGCGGCGCACATTGGCGAGCCCTACCGGCCCGGCGCAGTGCACGGCATGCTGAGCTGAGCAACACGTGATGACATACGATAGGCAACCTGACTGTAGGCGAGCTCTCTTCTTCCATTGGCGTGCGTGCGTGCGTGCGTGCGTGCGTCCGTTCATGATCAGGAAATGAATCCCAAATTGGTGTCCTGTTGGGGCTCCCCCACGGGGAGCGCCCACACACACACGATCGAAGAGCAGCGAGCCGAACACACGCAGAGACAGTCGTCGGCATGCCGGTGCGTTCGGACGCTCAGCCGCTGGCTATTTCGAGTTCTGCAGCCCCTCGAGTCCGAGAAGCTGCGCCAGGAGACAGGGATCAGCAGCAGCACCACCAGCACCAGCGCCAGGAGCAGCAGCAGTAGCCTCACTAGGTGGTCCTCGTGGTGGTCCATGCTCCCTTGCACGTCTGCAACCGTAGACGTTCCTTCTGTGCATCCGCGCCGAGGTGGAGAACGTGGGCAACCTGGCTCTGGCGCCCAATGCGGACTTCTGCTTCGACGTGCGTGGGTAGTGGGGGCCCCATGGTCAGCGGCAGCCGCCCAGTGGCCATGGGAGACGGACGCCGCCGTCAGTGCGACGCATGCAGCTCTCCCGGTGCTCCCGGTGATGCATGCAGTGCTGTGAGGGGCGCTGCCCTGCACCACGCCTGCAGGTCCAGGAGAGCGGGGGCGCCGAGGTGCGCAGGGGCGTGCACATCAGCCCCGTGGAGGAGGTGGAGCTCAGCGGCAGCAAGGGCACGGCCAACTTTGTCATGAAGTTCGACAAGGTGAATGGCACTGGGAGGGGGCAGAGAGAGAGGCCGCTTGCAGGGGAGGAGCAAGAGCAGCACGTAGTGGTGGAGCACCCAGGCCACGAGGAAGCAGCCATGAGGGAGCAGTGGGCTGGGGAGGAGCCCCAGGAGTCCCCACAGTGCGTGTGAGCCGCCACAGCATTAACGCGTGCGCACGGTGGCACAACCACACACACGGCGCCTGCAGGGCAGCAAGCGGGAGGCCAGCGTCAACGTGCTGCAGATCAAGGGCGTGACGCGGTCCTTCACGCAGGAGGACGCGGAGGCACGGGTTTTTGTGCCCATCGCCGCCTTTGAGTGCCGTGGCCTGGAGCCCATTGCCTACATGCCCCAGGTACGCTTGTGTACGGGGCGAGACGGTCAGCCGCAGCATTTGCGAGGCAGCAGGGCGGCAAGGCGGATGTGGCACCACTGGCCAGACGCACTGGTCAGCAAGTGTGCCGACGGTGGGCTCCGCTCCCTGTGGGCTGCGTGGAGTTGTGTGGGCAGGCCGCCCTGGGCCCACAGGACGCGTCACCCCGCTGTCGGTTGCCCGCTGCAGGGCGGGTGGACGGTGACCGCCGCCAACTCGAGCACCAAGTGGGAAGACGTGGACCTGGACGACGAATGGGTCGAGTATGACGAGAAGGCCGCGGAGAGCGTGAGCATCCTCAAAGTGGAGAGCCTCATCAAGCTCCACACTGGCTAACGTGTACAGCGGCCCAGTAATGAATCACTCCATGCCTGCGCGTGTGACCACTGGCAAAGGCGCGCAGACACACTTGGCAAGGAGAGGCACACAGGAGAAGACAGCATTCCAAAGCCTGAACAGCAGCTAGCACCAGCAGAGCCTGCAGAATCTTCTCAAAGCCTGCTGCTTCGGCGAGGTTCCACCTCGCTCGATCGATCGCAGAGGAGGAGGAGATGCAGCAAGCGGGGAGCGAGCATGGAGCTCGTTCGCACAGCGGCACAGGCGAAGCTGCAGGTGCCGGGGGACTCGGTCCGGCGGGGAACGCAGCGGAAGGCCCGCAGGAGCAACAGGCAGAAGCAGCAGGAACAGCAGCAGCATCTCAGCCTTCCCAGAGCCTGGCACAGCTGCTCTCGGCGCGTATGGCAGCGAGGCGCGTGGCGTCGTCCACGCAGCAGCTGCCGGACGTCAGCACCGCCCCGTCCAGGACACAGCAGCCGGACGAGGAGGAGTGCTGCCGCATCTGCTTGGGGACGGACAACCTGCAGGGCGAGCAGGAGCCCCTGCTGGACCACCAGTGCGCGTGCTCGGGCTCCGCCGACCGCGTGCACCTCAGTTGCCTCACGACGTGGGCCGTAGAGAGCCGCTCGCTTAAGTGCGAGGTCTGCAAGAGCACCTACCGAGAGGTACGCACCCTAACCTTAAACCTGAACCCATGGTGCTCTGGGCTGGCACAGAGCTCATGGCGCCACGTCGTGGTAGGACGCCACGTCGTGCTCTGTGGCATGCCGCTCGCGGACTGAGGCGTGCTGATGGGCGTGCTGTGGTTGCTTCCTTGGCATGCAGCCGACGCTCACGCGCCTCAGAGAGGCCTTGGCGCAGCACCCACCCAGGTGCGGCGAGAGGCATGCATGGTGATGGGCACGGGCGGCACGGGGAGCAGCATCTCATGCGCACAAGCTGCTGCTACCGCTGCACCACGCACCGCACTGCTTGTGTGCCTGTTGTGGGATGCAGGCACCCGCACGGCGGCACTGGCAACCAGGTCGACCCTACGTTTGCCGTCATCACGTTCCACGACGGGACGGACGCGCGAGGCGACGCAAACAGCATCGTCAGCTGGCAAAACATCATGTGCGTGCGGGCACCCGCTCACAGGGCAGGACGCGACCACTGCTGAGCCTTGAGTGGAGGGGACCTGGGGCTGGCGGTACGGATGAGGCAGCACACGTTGACCGACGGTGTTGCCCCTGCTGGTGTTGCCCGTGCCTGGCGCATGCAGGTGCCATGTGCTGGTGCTGGTGGTGCTGCTTGCCGTCATCCTGTACCTCACCGTCTTCTCATCCATCGCCCCGTCGGCCTCCTCCTCGGACTGGACCTCTATCCTCTGGTGCGTTGGTGCTGACTGGCGCCGCATGGCAGGGCATAGCTTCGTCAGAGCGTCAGTGCCACAGCTGGCCACAGCTTGGGGTGGGCAGTTTTGGGTGGTGTGCCTTGCGGCAACAACCCACGCCTCCACGCACGTCCAAGGCGCCACCTCACCCCAAGCGCTTGCTTAGGGCCACACGCCTCACATACTGCCCGCAATGTGTTGTGCTGCCCGCAGGCGCGTGCTCACCATCCTCATCCCTGCGTACCTGGTCATCCGCATGAGCATTGCCGTCTACACGCGCTACCGGCAGGAGCGGCAGATACGACAGCAGCAGGTGCGCGCCCACCTGAGCAGCTGCTGGAGCACCAGAGTGTTCCCTCCCAGATGCCATAGCAAACGACACCAGCACTGCGTCAACGACACAGCAGCAGCAGCGGAGTGTCCACCCTGGCATACTGTTGGCTTGTGCAGGCTGAGGGCGACGCCCAGACGGTGGTGGTGATTCGGGAGGTGCGGGAGGAGCAGGAGCAAGGCACTGGCAACCCGGCGCAGGGCCAGGAGGTGGCTGGAGCTGGGGCGCAGGGTGCACAGGCCGATGGCGGCGCGCGGCAGGGCCAGGGCGGGGGCGCGCCGGGGACGGCGGATGGCCACAGATCATGACAATGCAGCCTCTTCCGCAGGACCAGCAGCCTGGACGCTTTGCTGTGCGATCGAGATGCCTCCGCTTGGGTGTAATCATGTCGTTGGGCGCCTGCCACCCTGGCACACCACGACGGAACCACGAAGAGAGAGACGGGAGAACTCCGCACACATAGACTCACGTACCTCGCGTGCGTCGCTCACACACACGCGGCTTCTCTGGCCGCGCCTCCACGAATCGAAGAGGTGCGCGCGAGTCAATGCTGAATGTCGTGGTCAAAGGCGCGCCAAGCGTGGAGGCTCCGCCTTTCGCAGTCACTGGCGCGCGCTGAAGCAGCACCACTGGGCCGCGTTGGGCCTCCGAGCAAGGCGCGCTCGCTAGCGGTGTGCCCACCGCGCCTTTTTGCTCGCAGCCCCGAAAGACGCCAGAAGACTTTCGCCCACGGCGAGCCTCCAGGGGCCACGACCTGGGCCTCGACGCAATGCAGGCAGGGGATCGGGGCGCTCTGTGCGCTCCAAGAGGCGAGGGCGGTGACGCCAGTCATCCTGCGCCCCTAGTGGCGGCCCAAGCCAGCGCAACAAGCACCTCGAGCTCGTTGGACGATGCATGTCGGCAACCGCAAAAGTCTCGCAGGGCGAGTGCAGCGGAGCACCAGCTCTGGCGCGCTGGTGAGTAGCGCAGTGGCGATCGATCAGCGCCGTAGAGCGATCGCCGTAGATGCAGCCATCGCGACGCGCGTTGCCCTCTCGATGCGCGCGTGCAGACCTGGCGCTGGCCCTTTCGCGGCTGGTGACGGCGCGCTCCATCGGCGGGCCATCACGCCACGGCGCGCAGCGCACGAACTCGACGGTGAGCTTCGCGCGGCACGCAAACCTCGCATTTGCCGCGTGTTCTGATGGCAGTACGCATGACATCAGTGCATGCGCAAATGGTGATGCATGCAGAGCGATTCCTTGTCCCCGCCCTCATCACGCCTGACCCTGCGGGACGCACCTCCGCCGGCACCCGCGCCAGAGATGGGCCACATGCTGCGTACCACCGGCAGCGTGGGCAGCCACAACCTGGCCGGCACCACCACAAGCGCGCTCGTGCCACCGGCCTGCAGCATGCCGCTGTCCTGCAGCGGCGACATTGGTAGAGGCTACCGGCTCTCAGCGCCCGCCTCCCTTCTCACGACCGTGCCCACCCAGCCGCACAAGCCCACGTCAACCTCCTTGCCACCAGCGCGCCAGCCAGCGCCGGGTGGAGAGGGCCGGCCGGACTCCCCAGCCACAAACACCATGGGTGCCTCCACGCCCAAGTGGGCGAGCGCCGTGCCCCTCACCCCTCTGCGGCCTTTACCTGGTGGCCGCTCCCCATGCTCATCCCCACGCGTGGTGCCAGCAAGCCACGACGGGCAGAGGACCAGCGCTGCGCTGAGGACCTGCCCATCAGCCAGGGCTGGCCTCAGCACCATCTCGCACCTCGGCGCCACAGCCGCCCAGCCGCACGCCAGCACGCGCCTGCGCCGTGCCGTGACGGACGTCAGCGCCATGGACAGCGCTGCAGTGGCCCCGGGCCCTGGACCAAAGGTGACCATCGCCACCGCCACTTCAGCACGTCTGCCTCCGGGCGGCTCCCTGGTGGCCCATGTGGCCCACCCACCACGCGGGCTCTCGCCCCCTGCAACGCCCCTGGGTGCCACCGGCGTGCCGCGTGCTGCTGCTGACATCAGCTGCTCAGAGCCGGCGGCGGCCCCGCCCCGCGCCCACCAGCAGGGCCGTGCAGATGGAGGGAGCCAGACCTGTGACCAGCCCTTCATGCTGGGCCGCAGCCGGGGCCCTTTCCTCCTGGGTGACCCTACTGGGCGTGGTGTCATGGCGGGCAGCGGCCCGGCCTACATGTGCGACCCAGGGAGGGGCGCCTCGTGCACGCTGCCCCCGCCCGCGAGCCTGCACGGCATGCCACACGACGGCACCAACCCCCTGTCAGCCACGTGGGATGGGCTGGCACCGCTGCGCGCTGCGTGGCGCCACCTGCACCGGCCCGCAGCCAATGGCCTGGCGCCTCTGGTGGCCCCACCAGCACGGCATGGCCCGCTCCTGCATGGCGGCGGCATGGTTGAGGACTCGGCGGGCCTGTTGGCGGACACTTTGATTGCATGGCCCAGCGCCACGCGCCACACAGCCCTGTAGCCAGGTGGCTTTGGTTCCGTATGCCTCACCACTCCAGGCGGTGGTGAGATCAGCATCCTGATCTGCGTCTGACATGCAGGACACGACCTGCTCTGCAGGGCGGCCCTGATTCATCGTGAAGGGCTGCCCGGGCAGTGGGACACTTTGCGCCTGCACTGTTTGGATGGGGATGATGGGGACAAAAGGGGGAAGCAGCTCTGCATCCACTTCTTTTTAAGCAGCGTGCGGTGGCTATTGAACCGCGCCCGCGCGTCAGAGAGCTCAATGTACATTCTGGTTTTGCAGAGGCCTGTAGCTGGCTGGCTGCCGCACATACTGTATCTGATACGCTTGCTCTCACCCACGCTGACCAAAGTGCTGGACACAGCAGGGTGCATGGCCCGTTGTAGAATATCGTATGCACACATATCTGATGCACGCCCTAGATAATGCCCTGTCCTCGTGTGCATACTGTACTCTTCTCGTAGTTTCACTCTTTGCTCTGCAGTGCGATGCTCTGCAGCCGACATGCCGGTCCTTAGTGGCGCCTTCAGGTCCCGTATCCTTGTGGGTATGAAGCAAGTGAAATTGCATGTGCCACTTTTAGCGGCACTCGTGTGGCTCTGGCCCTCCTAGTCCAACCGCTGTACATGCGGCGCTCATCATCCCTCCCTTCAGCCGATGCTGCTTGCTTGGCAGCGGCCGCGGTGCGCCTCCTGAGCGCATGCCTTGCCACTGCTCTGTTTGTCAGCAAAGGAACAGAAACGAGTAGTAAAACTGCTGCTGACGTCGTGTGTGGCGACTGTCTGGTCGGCTAGAAGCAAGGATGACCTCGTCTAGGCGTCCTGTGACGCACCCTGTTCCTGCTCTTGACATGATGGCACACCTAGCAATGGCTCATCTGGGACGCCCTCCTCAGTTCTGCGCGCAATGCTCCTCCTGATTTTTTGGAACGCCCTGCTCGTCGGAACATGTTGACACGCTCGCATTGCGCACCCTGCTGCTTATACCCTGCTGCTTCTGGCACGTGAGGCTTGACCTGGGTGTTGTCGCTGCATCATAGGTTGCTATCCTTTCGGTGGCTGTTGGGTCCTGTAGTCGTGCACCATTGCCTCGTTCAGAAGAGATACTTGCTGCAACATGCACGACTCAAACAATGCAAGGTTCAGGCCTCTGGCTGCCTGGCCTGACCACCGGCAGACATGAGGCGCGCACGCTTGGCCTGCCGCTGCTGCTCCTGCGGCGGCGACGCCAGCAGCTGCCCGTCCTCCCAGTTCATGGCGTCGTGGAGCGGCTGCGTCAGTGCCAGCCTGCTGAGGCCGTTGCCGCTGTCCTCCATGCCTACGAGCTGCGTGCCAATCGCCACGCCCGCCTCCTCCTGCCGCTGCTCCTCGGACGCCTCATCACCCTCGTCCTCCGCGTCGCACGCCAAGCCAGAGTTGATGAGCTCGTGCAGCTGCTGGTACAGGGCAGGCTGTGGCACCTGCCAAGGCTTGAAGCGGCGCACCAGCGTCACCCACAGGCGCAGGAACCTGCACGGCAGGGGCGCGCGGCAGGACCAGTGCACCTCTTAGTCCTCTACCAAGTTCAGCCTGCTCAACCACCAAATTGCAACTGCGCGCTGACGCGCCCAAATCAGCACCACAAACTGTTGCGCACCTGGGGACGGCTCCCGTGGCGATGGCGGCAATCCACTCCTGCCGGCGGAGGCGGCCCATGATGGCGAGGGTGTGGTCGTCCCAGCGGAGAGGCTTGCGCATGTGGGGCGGCTGCCTGATGAGGCGCGCCACCTCGGACGGCGGGAACAGCTTGCTGACGGCCTCCGTGTAGACGTCGAGCGGCCACAGCTGCACGTTGGGCACGTCCCAGGGCAGGTCACCTGCATGCACAGCAGCACGCACACGGCGCAAACGAGGTCAGCGCAGGGCGCTTGCCGGGTGTGGCCTCGTGCCCGAGCACAGCGCAAGTAAGCGCGCTATTGTTGGAATGCCATGATGCTCACCAAGCCACATCTCCAGCAGGGTGTAGGCCAGGCTCTCCAGATCGTCGGCCGGACCCTGCGCCCGGCTGTTGAGCGCGTTGAGGCTAGCGTAGTCAGGGGTACCTTCAAACGCCTGCTTCAGGCTGCTGTAGCCGCCGCGGGCGCAGACGTGGAGGGGTGAGGAGGAGTTGGACGGCGACGCAAGGTGCTGTGCGCTGGGCATGGGCGGCAGCACAGGCGGCTTGGGCATGGCCATGACGAAGCCTGTGCGGCGCACGAAACGGCAACAGGGCGTGTGCACGATACTTCACAGCGGCATCTGTGGCGTGCCAGTCAGTGACCAATGTGGCTGAACGAGCTGCCCAGCGCACGCAACTTGCACGCACCAAAGTCGATGATGTAGGCGTGGCACGCGCCCTCCGCCGCGTCGGGCGGCAGGCAAAAGTTGCCAGGCTGCAGGCACACAGAGCAGGCGAGGGCACACATACAGCAGGTTGTGATTGGCTGAGCTTGTGAGCCATGTTCAGGGCCCTTCTCTTGGCAATTGCTGGGTGCGCTGGTCACCTTGATGTCGCGGTGCACGTAGCCGCTGCGGTGGATGTGCTCGAGCGAGCGCAGCATGGCGTGTGCGAGCTGGCACAGGTAGGTGCGGTCCCGGGTGCGGCCAGCGCGGATCTCGTCATACACAGACCTGCAAGCGCCACATGCTGCACCGCGTGAGCTCGCATGCCGCTCCGAGTCGGCCAGCGCGCGCCCAGCACGCGGCGCATGCCGTGAGCACGCACTCACTCGCCCAGGAGAGACATGGCGAGGTAGCTGTGCACACGGTGACCGTCCAGCAGCACCAGGCCGCTGCCGTGCAGCTGCGGCAGGCCGCACTTCTGGATGGCTGGGTCGGAGCACTTGAGCATGCTGTACGTCTCGTTCTCGCGGCAGAAGCACCTGCGCACGGCGTGCACGTGGACGAGCAGCCCATCATGCATGATGCCACTGGCAGCGGCGACGGTGAGGCATGTTGTGCCAATGCTGCGCGTGTGGACTGCCACGGGCACGCGCACGCAGCCGCGTACCTGTAGTCCCAGCTGTCGCGGTACAGCGCGCGCCGGAAGGCCTCGTCCTTGATACAGCTGGGGTCATCGTCCTCGGCAATCACCTTGAGCGGCTTGGTGCTGAGCTTGAGCGCAACGTGGCACCGCGTGCGCATGTCCTGCACGGCGTGGCGTGGCGTGGCGTGGCGTGGCGTTGTCATTCCAGGCACGGTGCACGCGACTGAGCGTGCAAGCCGGGGGGAGAGGGGAGAGGCGCACCTCGGCGAGGAAGACCGTCGACAGGCCGCCGACGCCCAGGCGAGAGATGACGCGGAAGCGGTCCACCTGCGCGTGCCGAGGGCGCGTGGGTGCCCGAGGGTGAGGTGCCCCACCCAATCGCGCGCAAGGCTCGGCTTGCACCGCCTGCATCTCCCTCGGACGCACCTTGTTGGAACCGTCAGCCGGCAGAGGCAGCAGCTCCTTGCGCCTGTCGCGCATCCGCTTGAGCTCCGAGGGAGTGGGCTGCGCCAAGGCGGCGGCGCGGAGCGACGAGGGGTCTCCGCCCCCAACCGGCTGCCCCTGCTGCTGCGCGGCGAGAGGCTGCTGCCCGCCCCCGCCTTCCAGCAGCCCGAAGAACAGGCCTCCCTCGCCGACGCCCAGGTGCTGCACCGGTGGCTGAGCGGGCTGCGCCTTGGTGGTCGGCCCCCCCGTCATCTGAGAGAGCGAGAGCGCGACGCCCGCGTGCACGTCGCTGTCCGCCACGCACTCGGAGGCAGTGGGCCTGGTGAAGAGCGAGTCGGTGCGCTGGCTGGAGAGCTGGCTGAGCAGGTGCGCCGCTCCGCGAGGGCGCTGCTGGCTGAGGGCGAGCTCGTAGCGGGACATCCTCTTGCGCCAAAGGGGGGAGCTTATGCGAGAATATGGCCTCGAGAGCGTGAGTGTGTTGCCAATGTGCTGCAGTGCGCGCTCAGCGCTTAAGGAGAGGTGCATGCAGATGAGGGCCGAGGCCCTGGCAAGCAGCAGGACTGATCCTGCTGCCCTTGGGTCCACACTGGCTGTTGTTCACGGTGCAGCAGTTCACTGTGCCTGCCCCTGTGGCCACGGCGTGGCGTGCGGCGGCACCCGCACTTGCTGAGGATCCTCATCATCAGTGCGTCCACCACCAGTGCTTCTCCTGGGTGCAGCCATTCCCCACTCGCTCCCGCCAGATGCTTTGCAAATCATACTTTCATCTTTTCGTGCCCACCCTGCCGCGCGTGCGCTGCCAGAATCGGTCAAAGGAGAGCGCGCGCGCTCGTGTGCAATAGAGGCGAGCCAGAGGACGTGAGCCAGGAGGCAAATCAGCCGCATTTCCCCCCCTTGAGCACGATAGCATCTCCTCGACGCGATGGGCCAGGCGAGTGCGGGGCGGCCACCGCGAGGAGTCCAGCGTCATGCTGAAGGCAGCTTCAGCTGCCTACACAGCTGCCCAGCCAGCCAGCGAGGGGGCAATCTTGCGTGCTCCTCGATGAACTCTTGCACCACTGCAGGCGACGTCGCACTTCACGCAGTATGACATGGAGGACCTCATACAGACGTCCGGTGGCGTGTGTGAGTGGCGGGGGTGGGTGCGCAGCGCCCGGTGTGCTGGCGCACGCGTCAACGCTGCGGGCACGCGTCAGCGAGGATCTCAGCGCCAGGATACGTGTGTGCTGGCGCTGTGGGCGTGTGCAGACACGCAAGCAGAGGTGGAAAGCCTCTACAAGCGCTTCCGGGCGCTGGACCGGGGTCGCAAGGGCTACATCAGCGGCGACGAGTTCATCAACATCCCGGAGCTCTCCATCAACCCCATAGCACAGGTGCGGTCATGGGGGGAGCATGGGGCGTGCAGCACTGGCGTGTCCTGCCTTCAGGTGCTGCAAAGGATGGCGGCGCGGCTTGCTGCCTGCCCGCACGCAGCGTATCGTGCGCATGTTCGAGAGCGTCAACTTTAAAGAGTACATCCGGCTGCTAGCGCCCTTCAGCGTACGGGCGCCCAGGGAGGCCAAGGTGGCCGCCATGTTTGCGGCCTATGACATCGACCAGGACGGTGCGTTGCGTCGTGTTCACGCGCAGTCCTACACTCGTCCAACTCGTCAGACACCTTCAAACACCATGCGTCATCGCCGTGCGCGCGCTGCAGGCATCGTGGGCAGGGAGGACTTGCGCGTGATGCTGCGGCAGCTCATGGGCAGCCACGTGAGCGACGAGGAGCTGGAGGAGCTCGTCAGCCGCGCCTTGCAGGAAGCAGGTACGTCTCTACCTGGAGTGCTGGTGGCAGGGAGCGCAACTGTTAACCAAGCTGGCGCGGATCCAGCAGCTGACCTTGAACTGCGGGGGCAACCTGACGCTTGCTGTGCGCAGGGCCGGATGCCGCGGCCAAGGGCGGCCTAGACCTCGCAGCGTTCGAGCGTGCCTTGGAAGGCGTGGACCTGTCAAACATGGTGGTTGAGGTCCCTGCCGAGTGGTGAATGCGATTTCTTCTTGTGCATGTCGGCGATGTACTGCGATGTACTGCACTGCCCGTGGTCGGCAAGCGCTATGACATTGAAGGCTATGACAGCAAGGCACAGTCCATCAGCCAGCAATGGAGCAGCCAGCATGCGACTCGAGTTCGCGCGATGCTACGCGTGCTGCGGCCCCGCTGTACGCCCAAAAGCTTCTGCACAAGCACAAGCTTCGGCACAAGCACAAGAATAGGAATGCAAAGGCAGCGCTGGGCGCCACTGGTGCTCTGCTGCTGCCTTTGCTGCTTGGCTTCCTGCGCGTGGGCTCACGAGCACGCGTGCACGGGCCCAATCGTGGAGCTCGCGATCCAGCAGGATGGCGCAGAGGGCAAGCTGGCGCTTGCGCACGTCGGATCGCTGGCGAGCTTCGGCCCAGACCTGCACGGCGTCAACAGCTCGATCTTCGTGCCCTTCCTGTTCGTCGGCAGCGCCTGCGGGCCCGTCCTCGCACCGCCAGGCAAGCACTTTGCGAGGGAGGCGTGCAGGCACCAATGGAGGGGGTGGCGGCGCGCAGGGATGGTGTCAGGTGCAGCGTGGACGCGTGCGGCGCAGGTGTGCTTGCGCTGGTGGAGCGCGGCAATTGCAGCTTCATTGACAAGGCGCTCAACGTGCAGCGAGCTGGTGGGGTGGGCATGGTGCTCTACAACAACCAGCCAGGTGCGGTGCCCACGAGTCGGCGCAGGACGGCGTGCACCAGGCAGCGTGGCCTGCAGGACCACCATGCTAGCGTGCCGTGCGCTGGCGTAACCCACACACAGGTTGCGTGAGCATGGACGCGCCGATCGCGAACCAGAGCAGCCCCACACCGCACGTGACGATTCCGTGCATGAGCGTGAGCCACCTGAGCGGGACGGCTCTCCTGGCGCTCATGGGAGACAGCACCAAGCCTCTGCTGAGGGCCTCGCTGTCCACGCTGCAGTTGCCCCCCGTGGACGCTGGCGCCACGCTGCTGCTGGCGCTGGCAGTGGCCACCACGCTTGCGGGCGCGTGGTGGGCGGGTGACGACCACGTGCAGGGCAAGAGGGGGCAGACAGCGGCAGTGGGGGCGATGGAAGTGACGAGCGTCAAGGCAGCGGGCCTGGTGGTGGTGGCGGGCACGCTGCTGGGCCTCCTACTGCTCTTCCAGAGCCAGGCAGCCTTCTGGTCCACGGTGAGTCTGTGGCCACTGTGAGGACGCAAGGTGCCCGGCAGTGCGCCCACTGACGCAAGGCATGGCTGCCCTTCCCTTGTGCACCCCTGCAGCTGGCGCTCTTCTGCCTGCTCTCCTCCCACGCACTGGCCGTCTGGATGTCAGGCGTGCTGGGCCAGTGCTGCTGTGGGGCGCGCCAGCGGGAGGCCACCGTGCACCTGCCTGGCCTGGGCCCCTGCCCCGTGCTGCGCCTGCTGTGCTGGCCCCTGGCGGCAGCGCTCTGCGCCACGTGGGCGATGCGGAGGGACCAGTGGCACGAGGGTGCATGGGCGCTGCAAGACCTCATGGGCGTGGCGCTCACCCTGCTGGTGCTGCGCTCACTGAGAGTCAGCCTGCGCGCCGCATGCGTGCTGCTCCCCGCAGCGCTCATCTTTGAGGTGCGTTCACTAGCCGACGGGCGGTGCTTGGTGGTGGGCGGTGCCTTGTGGTGTGTAGACATGAGCTGTGAGTGGACCATGGACTGCTGCTCAGCTGCGCCACACATGCTTGGCCGCACGCAGGTGATATGGGTCTTTTACGCGCCGTCCCTGTCACTCAGCAGCTCAGCAGCGCAACAACAGGTGAAGCGCGCCTGCCTGCCTGCACATGCCGCGCACGTTGATGCGCACACGCTGCACGGCTGAGGATATGACAGCGCCGTGCTTCCTTGTTCCCCCCAGGTGGCAGCAGAGGTGGAGGTGGCTCCCTCCGAGCCCCTGCCTCTGGTGTTCAAGGTGCCCCGCCTAGAGTACCTGGAGCTTGGAGGCTACAGCACCCTAGGGTATGCGGACGTGTGGGTGCCAGGTGGGTGGTCATGTTCATGTTGCTGCGCGCACCTGCTGGCGTCATCAGGGCGCCTCCGCCATTTGCATGCATTGAGCAATTGCCTCCAGAGGACGGTGGTGTGGATGCGCAGGCGTGCTGCTGGCGTGGGCGCGCCGTGTGGACCTGGACCTGGGCAACAGCTTGCTCACGCAGGCAAGTGACGCAAGGACGGAAGTAGGTAGGGGTGCGCACGAGAGAGGGGTTGCTGCCCATGCTGCGTGCTGGGTGAGGTGGAGGCGGTGCTGTGTGTGCCCCCGCCATCACATTTGGCTCGGCGTGTTGCTTGGTGCTGTGCTGTGCTGTGCGCGTGCAGTCGTACTTCCTGCCCAGCGCGTGTGGCTACGTGGTGGGGCTCACCACCACCCTCATGGCAGCGCTCTACTCGTGGTTGGGGGAACAGGTGCGATTAGGTGGCGACATGCGGCCCCATGCCTTGATCCAGACGTGCCCCAGCCATCACCCAGCCGTCCTGGTGATGGACGAGCCTTTGGCTGCTCCCCTGACGTGCGCAGGGGCCGCCAGCCTTGCTGTACGTGGTGCCGTGCACGCTGGGCGCGGTGCTGTTGCTGGGCGCGCTCAGGAGGCAGTTAGGGGCGCTGTTCGCGCACAGGCAGTCCGGGCGCAGCGGCAGTGGGTTGGGAGATGAGGCAAGGGGAGTGCTGCTGGGCCCGGGCAGCAAGGAAGGCAGCGGGTCAATGATCAGGGACGTGGAGCCAGGGGGAGGTCAAGACGCGGGGGGAGGGAGGGGCAGGCGGGCGGGCAGGCAGGACGGTCTGTGAGGCTCTCTTGCAACTCAAGTGGGAGCACGGAGGCAGGTTCCCTGTCGTGTGTGGGGTGGGGTGCCCTTCCACAAGTGTGGCAGGTCATCCTTTAACATGACTCCACAAATCGCCCGAGCACTCTCAGCTTAAAGGCAGCAGCGCACGGTGTGTGCACTGCACGAATTCGCGTCGCAATGGACGCGTAGAGCCACAGCTGCAGCAGGGGCCACGGCGAGCAATGGACCTCCGCCGAGTGCTCGTCCTGGTGGCGCTCGCGCTGGTCAGCACGGCGCACACTGCAGGTTTGGTTGTGTTTGTTTCTGCCGCTGCGTTCGCCCGCTTCGTCCCTGCGCGCGGCCGGTACGAGGTCTGGTCAACTTTGCATCGACGCCACGACCCCCGCAGGCGCGGCCGACTCGTGCGGCTACAACGTCACGGTCGGCGAGCTGCGTCTCTCTGATCCCTCGGGCGTGCTGGACGCCACCAGGCTCACGAATTCCAGTGGCACGACTGCGTCGGGGTCGTGCCTGACCTTCAAGCTCAGCAAGACGACGCTGCTCTCACCCGACAGCGGATGCACGGCACCAGACTCGTGAGTCTGCTCGTGTGTGGGGGTGGGGATTGTCATTCGGGACCTTCCCTGAAGCTCCACGTTGTAGAGCTCTGGGCCAAGCAGAGCACTGCAGTGCAGTGCATGCAGCGCCCTTGTGCAGCTGGTGGCGTGGTCCAACGTGGGGTGGAGGCAACCGGATGCACGCGCAGGACGGTGATGCGCCGCACCACACGCTTCCACCATTGCCGCGCAGGTGGCTGCTGCTAGAGCTCTACCTCATGAAGAGCACGACCGGTGCGCGTGGGAGCCCCCCAGCCCTGACGCTCGACACGTCCGGCTCACCCGGGCGCGTCGCCTTCATGGCCTCCAGGGACTACATGCCAGCGGTGAGCCACACGGCACGCAGGAAGGCCTGTCAAGGACACAGCTCGCCCCTGTGCCTATCCTCAGCCTGGCCTGGCTGCGTTGCTGCCCCCGTGCAGGTTCAGTTCTCGTCCAGCGGCAACTCGTACCTGGTGCAGCCTTCCCTCAACGACCCCAACATGCAAGGGTACCGGGGCGACACCATTGGCAACGGGGGCACGTACATGGACAATGACGCCACGTGGTACAGCAGGTGGCACCACCGCCTGCTCATCCCAAACGTCACCAGCACACCACGCGTCAACGACGTCTGGTGCGTGGGGCGAGCTACTTTTCCTCCCTTTCCTGCTCACTCCCTTGCCTGACAGCAGCCGCACAGCATGCTTGTGAGCTGTGCCCTGTATGCCCTGCTCAGTGCTAGGCGTTGACGCGTGGTGCCGCGTGGCATCTGTGGCGCGTGTGGTGCGTGTGTGTGCACAGGTACATCACCCTGTCCAACCTGGACACCGGAGGCGCGTCCCTGCAGGGCTACAGCATCCGTGCCACCTGCCTGCCCGCCGCGCTGGTGCCCTGCCCCCGGCCCTTCCCCACCGCGGGCGCGTGCTCCGTGCCGGTGGGCGGTGCCGCCACCTCGCAGCGTGCCTGCAGCGCGGTGAGCAGGCTAAACCACAAGCATCAACACTAGTTAGTACCACAGCACCACAGCAGGAGCCTGGAGGGTACAAGTGTGCCTGGCAGGGTGCCTGTGCAGGGTGCTGCAACAATTTGCATATCTTGAGCGCTGCCGTGCCACTCATGCACCATGTGAGTGCAGTCCACGCCTGGGGACCCCACCACGCTGACGTGCCAGTGCGACAGCACCACGGGCGACTACGGCTGCAACCGCAACGTGACCACCGTGTCCTACTCGGGCTTCAGCACCAGCGTCACGCTCACCTCGGGCGCCTTCCAGTACCTGCGCGTCAACGTGAGCGAGCGCACACAAGCGGCCACCGCACCCGTGGACTGTTTGCTGGGGCGGCTCCGGTCCCCAGGGCAGCCTGAAAGCACGCACAAACGCTGCTTACGCCTCAACGCAGGATGATGTTCCTTGCGCCTGTCGCAATAACAAGTGTGCGTGCGCGTGCGTGCGTGTCTCCAGGTGCCCACCTCGTTGCCCAACCCCACCTCCAACGTGATGATTGCCGAGTTCACGCGCGACTCATCCAGTGGCTACGGCGCAGACCCCCTGCTCTTTGTCAAGCCCACCACCACACCCGACCGCAACGTGCCATAGTGAGTCCTCCTGAGGCTTCCCTGCCTCCCTCGCTTGCACCCAGTGACTGACTGGCGCCTGGCGTCAGTACTAGGCACGTGTGCCCACCTCACCTCACCGCCCCTGCCCTGCCCTGCCCCTGCTGTGTTGTGTACAGTTGGGTGGACCAGTCGGCGTACGCGGACAACAGCGACTGGACGCTGGAGCAGAACAACCACTACATCTTCACCCGCGACATCAAGTCCTCCAACAGCAACGTGAGTCATGGTGTGCGCTTGCCTCACTTCCCGGCTGCGCTGGGGAGGGCAGCCCCCTATGAGGGCGTGATGGTCGGATGTCGGCCGGCCATATGGTACTACTCACTCGCCAGTGTCCCTCCTCCTGCTGCTGCCCAAACGCGCGCGCAGTGGTACATTGGGATCGGGAACTGCAACTATGACAGTCGGTATGGCAAGAACAACGGTGTGCTCAAGGGCACCCTGACCGTGCGCTGGGGCACGCCTGCACAGACCTTCCTCTGCCCTACGGTGAGGCCCCTAGCTGGCCACTGGGTGACTGGGCGTGCCAGGTGCAGCACGGCATGGCGCAATGGCAACATGGCCCCTGCGGTACTCCCTCCCTCCCTCCCTCCCTCCCTTTCTGTAGCGCACCAACAGACCCGTGCCAATCGCAACCGCACCCACACCCGCCTCTGCCCCGCAGGACTGCACCGGAGGGCGCGGCGCGTGCCAGGACCCCCGCCTCATGAGCAACCTGCCCTCATCAGGTCTTGGCGACGGCAGCCCCGGGTTCATGTGCAGCTGCCCTGATGGGTACGGCGGGCTGTTTTGCGAGGGCAGCATGCAGGAGGTGACGCTGAGCACGTCCAGCCAGGGCAACCAGGGCACGCTGGCACCGGGGGAGTGGAGCTACCTGCTGGTCGACGTTGACACGCGGAGGTTCAACTACAAGTGAGCAGTGGGATGATGGCATATGGGGTGCCCTGCTGCCCGGCAGAAGGGCTGCCAGGCTGTCAGGTGGCCGCTGAGGAGCAGCACTGGGTGGAGCGCTGCCGGGCGGCGCACAGCATGCCACCCTTGCCTCACTGCTCTTGTCGCCGCTGCCACCTCGCTGACACTGCAGGACGGACTCCATGGTGCTCAACTGGAAGTCCACTGACCCACAGACCACAAGTGCCTCTGGGCAGGCCAACGCCCTCCTCACGTTCAATGAAGGCAAGTCAGGACTCAAATGTCAACCACACGTTTGCTCACATTGCATGTGCTCACCAGCTTGCAGTGGTGTTGCACTGGTCCCCTCCCCCGTCACCCACAGCCCTGCCTCTCCACACCGGCAAGCGCCTCACCTCACCCCGTGCCTGCCCCGCCCGCCCCCCCCTCCTGCCCCCTGTCCCTACCCCGCAGACCAGTTCCCCCAGGAGACCAACTACTACACCTCGCCCTCCTCGTCCATCAACGTGTGGTACAAGTACCCCTCGCTCAGCAACAAGCTGCCCGTGGAGCTGCTGGGCACGCGCATGAGGCAGGGGTCATCGTACCTCATTGGCGTCTACAACTCACAGTACCAGAGGTGAGCAGGCCTGAGAGCTGCCGGTTCCACCATGTGGTTAGTCAATCAACTGCAGCACAACACGGAACAGCGCCAGACCAGGGGTTTCGTCCCCGATTGGCTCGCCCTCGTGCCCTCCCTTCCCTTCCCCCACACGCCATGTCCCCTTACCACACGCACCCTTCCCTCACATGCGGGCCCTGCTTCTTCCTGTGTGTGCAGGTCCGTCACCACCACGTACGACGTGCAAGTGTGGATCCCCTCGTCCTTGGTCTCGTGGCTGCACCCCTACATGAGCGTCATCCTCGGCATCACGGCCGCAATTGTGCTGTGCCTGGCAATGACGCTGTGCAAGCGCATGGCCAGCAGGGGCCACTGGGGTGGCGGCGGGGGCCGGGTGCAGGGCAGCGACATGATGGACGATGATGGGGACGGGGGCCTACCACGCCACGCCATGCTGCAAATCGTGCCGCGTCACCAGGGCGTGCCTCCTCACATCATTGACTCGTTCCCCGTGTACGAGTACGTGCCTCCTGCTGACAAGGCGGGGGTGGAGGTGAGCAAGGGAGGGGAGCAGGCGGTGGCGGCGCGCACGCAACGCGAGGCGCTGCAGGCGGCGGCGGCGGAGGCGGCGACCACGGCGGCGGCGGCTGTGCGCACAATGGCGCAGCAACAGCAGCAGCAGCAGCAGCAGCAGCAGCAGGAGGGAGCAGCAGCAGCAGCAGCAGGTGCTGCGGCACAGGACGGGGGCGCCCCTGACAGTGCTGCTGGGGAGGCGCAGCACGCTGGCGGCGAGGGGCCGGGGGCCACCCGCACCACGCCCACCCGCACCAGCGCTGCTATGCTCGCTGCCGCCCGCACCCCCCAGCCACCTCAGGATGAGGCGCACACGGTGGTGATGGCGGCGGCTGCAGCCAAGGCTGCGGCAGCAGCGCACCACCGCCAGGGCCCCTCGTCTGACGGAACGGGCGCCCTGCGTGGCGCCACGGTCACCATCCCAAGCGGGGCTGAGGGGGCTGGTGGGGCGGTGCCTCTCTTGGCGGCGGCGGTGGATGAGGCCAAGCTGCCCCCGTTGCCTGAGGAGGACGCTCCGTCGTGCACTGTTTGTTTGTGCGAGTACGAGCACGGCGACTGCATGCGGCGCCTGCCGTGTGGTCACGAGTTCCACCGGCAGTGCATCGACAAGTGGATGACGCAGCACACCACGTGCCCCATGTGCCGTGAGCCGCTCGTGTCCCAAGAGGCGCTCATGGCACTGCAGGAGCAGGCGCAGCAGCAGGGCAGCCACATGGCCGTCATTTTCATCCCCCAGGCCGGTCGCAGGAACGACAACATGGCGCCGCCCCGCTCATCCAGCGGCGCGGGCGGGTTCTGGGGCGGGATGGTGGGGCGCGTGTGGGGTGCTGCCCCCGTGGCACCTGCTGGTCCACCATCACAGCAGCAGCAGCAGCAGCAGCAGGGCATGGGTGTGCAGATGGGGGCGATGGCAGGCGGCTCCCCCCACTGGTCAGGCCCTGCATCGCCCAACATGGGGCATGGTGGGGCGGCGCAGGGAGGGTGGCAGGTGGCGGCGGCGTGGGGCGGCAGCACTGGGCCTACTGGGGGCGATCCATACGCCAGCAGTGGCCAACCACGGGCGCCCTACCCGCCGCCTCCACAGCAGCAGCGCCGAGGGATAGGCAGCCAGGGCGTGCCTGTTGGCTCACCTGGTGGTGGGCAGCAGCAGTGGACGGCGGGCATTGTCGCACCTGCTCCGGTGCTGCTGGCCAGCGCTACACTCGACGCGCGGCCCCAGCCGCAGGCCACCTCCCCCACTTCTGGCGCAGGCGCTGCGGATGGGTCCCCAACGGCAGCGGTGCTGGCGAGCCGTGCGTCAGGGGGGGCGCTGGGAGGGGCCCCGCCTGCGTCACCACCAGGGGGTGCCAGTGGGCAGGGAGGAGGCACCAGGAGCCTGGTGGGGTCACCCAGTGGACAGGGCTCACGGAGGGTGCTGCCCCTGGTGGGATCATGATGAAGGGGCACTGCCTTCGGCTGCGTGCGGGCTTTGGTTGCGTGAATCAGACGGAAAAGGAACCACAGTGTGTGCATCTGCATGGTGTAATGACTCTGAAGGTGCACTGCGAATGGTGCCCACCTGCATGCGTTCGCGTTTAATGCCTGCACACGCACGCGCTCTCCATCTGTCTTGCTGTGATCATACCCCTCCTATATTCTTAGCAACCGCCGCGCTGGCGACCTCGTGACTATCCCCGTGACTGGTACTCGGGATGTGCTTCATGTGCACCACTGAAGCCTGCAAACCTGCAAACTGCCTGCCTCATGAGCTACCCGATTATTGAGCTCGCATCCGGCAGCAGTGCACGGCAGCGCACGGCAGGGTTGCAACGGGTGGGTGCGGCAGGCATCGCTGTGGAACGCACTCGCTCACTCACTCATCACTCTCACTCGCTCAGTGTACAGCACACAGCACACCGCACCGGTGCAGTACACGCACTGCTGGATGGCGCGCCCGCCTATCCTGTGGCGGGTACCTACGG
>QAXK01002309.1:0-22977 GCA_004335735.1 Chlorella sp. KRBP | reverse complement strand
AAAGTCAGCCACCTGCACAGCAGCAGGAGCTTGCTCAAGAGCCAGTGTGTGTGCTCCTCACCACCAGCGTCCTCCTCCTGCTCCTCCTTCCTCCTCCTCCTGACCACCACCAGCACCACCAGCACCGATGCCGCTGCCAACGGCGCCACCACCCGAAGCAAAATCCGTGACCCACCCCAACCCTACCTTGATGATGCCGGCGTCCTGGTAGAGCTGCTCGTTGTCGGCGTGCAGGTTGCCGCTGATCATCAGGTTGGCAGGCCTGCAAGCGGCAAGCGCGCGCACGCACATTACATGGCGTCAATCACCTCTCGCCCTTCGCCCTTCAGGGCCCAAGAACCTGTTGTAGGCTGAGCTGATCGGAGCACAGCGCACAGAGGGAGCGGTGGTTGACCACCTTGCGGTGGTTGGCCACCTGCTTCTTGCGGTGGTTGACCACCTGCTTCTTGTGGTGGTTGACCACCTGCTTCTTGTGGTGGTTGACCACCTGCTTCTTGCTGAAGCAACAGAGCGCGAGGGAGGCAGCGCTCACTTGAGGTCGCGGTGCACGATGGGCTGCCGGCGGCTGTGCAGGTACGCCATGCCTCGCGCAAAGTCGAGCGCCACCTCCACCTGCGGTGCCGCACGCAGCAGCAGCATAGTGACCACTGGCAGCCGTGCGTCCTCTCTGCGTTGTTGCATTGTGCGCCCTCCTTGTGCTGTGATCAGTCCAGCCACATGTGGCGGACGGCACAGTCGTCCTCAACTAAGCGGCTCCGCACCAAGTAAAGCCCCGGTGCTGTAGGTGCTGTAGGCTGTAGGTGCTGTAGGTGCTGTAGGTGCTGTAGGTGCTGTAGGTGCTGTAGGTGCTGCAGGTGCTGTAGGGTGCTGTATGTGCTGTAGTGTAGGTCTAGGATTGACGCGAGCTGGTGGCTTGCCCGCACCTGTCTCCGCACGGTTGGCGCGTAAAAGGTCTTGCTGAAGGCGTCAGAGAGCGAGCACGACATGAGCTCGGTGATGACGACGTACGGTTTCTGCTTGGTGCAGGCGCCCAGGAACTGCACAGTGCATGCAAGGGTGATCCAGACGCGTGCGAGGGCTGTCCAATGCAAGCAGCATCAAGCAGCGCTGGAACGATGAGCAGGCCCGCCGTTCCTCGAGCTCCATCGCCAAGCCACCACCCAGGATGCCAGCACCGCACCTGCGTGGTGTTGGGGTGGTGGATCTTGCGGAGGATGGCAATCTCGGTCCTGAAGTCGCCCAGCGCAATCTCGTCCGACCGCTTGAGAATCTTGGCAGCCACCTGCATGCACAAAGGGAGACATAGAGCGCAAACACACAGTAAACGAACGACACGCCCGTCTCAAGCCCTGCGCACGGACCGGCGTGGGCCAGTTGCTGTCATGCGCTTTGCCTTGACAGCGCGTGCATGATTGCGATGGCCCTAGAGCTGGGCCTAGAGCCAGGCGCAAGGGCACTCACGTAGGAGCCGTGCCACTTGGCCTTGAACACGTCGCCAAACTCCCCGCTGCCTGCACGCACAGAAGCCACCCACACGGCACGTCGGGGTCATCGCTACCAGCACGCGACGCCACACACTGCCGTGAGCTCACTGATTCGACGCAAGTGCCTGCGCCTGTGCTTGGTGGGCCAAGCGAATCGGCAAAGTTGCACGCCATAATGATAATGCTTTTGGCAGCAGAGCCCTCACCGATCTTTCCAATGAGCTTGAGCTCCTTGGGCGACACCTCCCACTCAGGCTCCCAGCCCAGGTCCTGCGGACATCATAGATCATCTCATGCCCCAGCAGTTGCAACGCCAGCTGCTCCCGCTTTGCGCTGCTGCCGGCCACGCCTGGCAGAATCGTCCCTGTCCATGCCGCCCAGAGGAGGAACTGTCCTGAGTGAGCCCTGTCCTTCCGCAGGAGAGCTGTGATGTGCTGTGCGGCGCCCTGTGGCGGTGTAATGGGGAGCTGCAGCGCTGCCGCCTCGATCGTCCACTCACTGACATGCCAAGCTTGGTATGCTCGGCTGACGGCAACATGCAACGGAACGAAGCGAAACTCACCGACATGGCCATGCGGCGCGTGTTGACAATGCCTCGGATCTTGGACTTTTCCAGCGGCACCAACTGCACGCCACCACCACGATGATGGCAAGAGAGGGCAACAACATCAGCCAGACAGTCCTCAACACGCCCGAACCATGCCCGGCGCTCCCGCCGCCTAGAGGGCCGCCTTACCTTTTCCTCCTCCCACACGCACCCTCCTTGGTCAGCCAGCATGCGCACCACCTCTGTGTGGTCGTTACGGGCCGCCTCCTGCGTTGTGGACAGGGCGATGCCAAGACCACTTGACAGCCCCTCCCTGGTTCACTGGTCAATCGACCGCTGTGCAGGCGCTGTGGCTTGCGGGCAGGGACTGTCTCAAGTACAGTTTCTGCATGCCTGTGTCTCACTTCTTTCGCAGTGAACTGCCTGCTATGCCAAGCAGCCATGTCCGGGTGACGGCAACATGCAAGTAAGTGAGGACTGACCTCCAAGGGCGTCTTGAAGTGCCTGTCCAGTGGGTTGACGGGGCACGCCTCCACCTTGACCAGCCACTCCACCACGGAGTAGGCGCCCTCTGCCGCCGCCACGTGCAGGGGCGTGCGCTTGTCATAGTCCATCACCGCTGGGTCCTTGACCTGCATGAGCCAGCGACGCCGCCAGCGCTTGTGCAGCCCGGCTCAACTGCGCTGCCAATGTGCACACTGCGCAGGCTGCGGACGTGTCCTCCTGCAAGCGCGCAACCGCGCCGCGTACGGCACGTACGCACCTTGATGTTCCAGACGGAGACAATCTGCTTGCACCTCCGCAGGTCGTTGGTGCCAGCGAAGAAGATGAGCTCCGAGATGGCACGGCGCCGCGCCGCCTGCGAGGGACCGGGAGCGTGGTGGGCTCAATGGCCAATGCACCTGCTTTCCTTACGGACATTGCGCACGTCCTAGGCTGCACGCTCCTGGCTGCTACCCGCGCCTTCCCGCGTGCGTGGCCCCTCCGACCAGCGCCACGTGAACGGCATCTGCGCCCCCCTCGCCCCGCCCACATGGACCTCTGGCCACAGTGTCGCGTCGCCCCGCGGCCAATGCAAGCTGCCATCTGCTCTGCCATCTGCTGCTGAAGCGGTGGCGTCCTTGTCCTGGAGGCAGGTGGAGGAATCCCGCCGGTGAGCCCGCCCCAGCCCGGCTTGCCTGCTCGCCGTGGATGGAGAACATGGGGTTATTCTGCACGCGCGTATCGCGCTGGGCAGCATCCGGCGTCGTTCTTGCGGGGAGCTCAGCGACGACGTCCCTCTGCGAAGTGTCCCCTCCTGCCTCCTCCAGCATCTTCCACTTCCGGACCTCTGCCTCCACGGTCACGGAGGGCGCAGAGGTCGCGGGCCCGGTGTAGCTGATCGCGCCGTGGGTGCCGTTCCGGCCGCTCGAGGCCATCCTGACCACGGTGGGCGATGGCTCTCACTCGCTGCGCAGTCCGCAGCGCCGGCCTATGCTCGGCCAATGCTCGCCCTTGCACCCCACGCCGCTCGCGACTCAGTCCTGGACTCACGGCGCCGTTTTGCGGATCGTAACCACCATGGAGGAAGGTCCAAAACAGGAGAGGATCCCACAACAGCAACACAGCTACACGCCAGCAGGGATCCCGTCGCCGCTCAGGCCCGCTGCCGCCGCCGCCGCCGCAATGGCCGCCGCTGCCGCGTCCATGGCCGCTGCCTGCGGTGCCGGCGGGGGCATGGAGCCTGGCGTGAGGATGGGCACAAAGGGGTTGGCGCTGGGCCCTAGCCCCGTCACCACCATCTTGAGCCGCTGCGCGTCCAGTGCCGACAGGCCCAGGGTGGCGGTGCTGCCCACAGCGGCAATGCCCAGGGAGATGAGCGGCCGGTAGTTGCCCACCTGCACACACAGCAGCAGACATGTATCGGCATGGTTCCGCACACCTTCCGTGGACAGCCAAGCAATCGCGCACTCACACCCGTCGCCCCTCAGCCGCCCTCCCACCGACCCGCGCCCGCCCCCACTCTGGTCTGGACCGGTGCCTGATTCCCCTCGCTGCTGACCCGTGCTGCCTTGGTTGATGCGGCCTGGAGCCCTGTTTGCAAGCTTCACGTGCACTCACCAGGCTGAGGCTCCTGAGCACGTGCACCGCCCACACGCTCGTCAGCACCAGCGCGTCCACCACCGGCACCCCGCCCGCGATGGCGGCGCTGTGGCGCGCAACGGGCAGCGGCACCTCTGGCGGCGGCAGGCGGAACTGGAGGCTGAGCGAGTCGGCCACCAAGGTCATGCGTAGCGCGTGTGCGACCAGGGGCGCCTCGGAGAGCACCGAGGGCTGGCCGCCCAGGATGGCAACCACCTCTGCGCCGCTCGTGGTGCGCAGCTCGCAGCGCAGGGCGGTGCAGCCCAGCGGCAGGTTGGCGGGCGTGCGGGGGCAAGGGGACGAGTTGATGAGCTGCGGTGCGGGGCAGAGGGAGGGGACGGGTGGGGACGGGTGCGTCAGCGAGCGCGTGCAGCTGGTGCCAGGACACACGTCACCGTGTTGCTGTTGCTGTTACCGGCACGGCTGCGGGTGGCATCTACCCGCTTTGGGAACCCCTAACGCGTGCTGCTGCAGCACTGCCTCGGTGCTCTCGCCCGCGCCGCCCAATGTGTTTCACCCAATCACCACACTCACGCCTGTGCTCTTGCCCATCGTTCCTGTGTTTCGCCCACTCACCACACTCCCACCCCCACACACGCACCGTGAGCCCCCTCATCTCCAGCACCAGCACCGCCCTGAGCGCCTCCCCCAGGAAGCTGAGCCGCCCACCCTCAATCAGCGCGGGGGCGCCCGTCAGCAGCAGGCGCAGCTCGGCACGCGGGGCCAGCAGGCGGATGTCCGCCCAACCTGCGGTTTCGTGTGCGCGCAGGCGGGTGGTCAGCCATCGCACAGCGATGTGAATCCATGCCGCTTCCTCCCATGCAGCACCCCTGGCCGCCTGCACACCGCGCCCCGGCACCACCACACCCGCATTGCTGCTGCCATGCACACGCCGTTGTTATTGCCATGTGCATGCCCTCCCCTGCGCTGGTACTCTATCCCAGTGCCACCAGCCCAGGTGCCCGCACACGCGCCGCCTCCTTGGCCAGCCAGCTGCACGACCATCCATCAACCTGTTGTTCCTCAAACAACACCCACCTGCCACGCTGGTGGCCAGCGGCACTCCTGCCTCCAGCCCGGGTATGCTGGGCGCTGGGATGCTGCTGTTGTCCGGGAGCGCCGCCTTGTAGGGCGCGTGCAGCAGAGGGAGCACGGGTGGCATGGACGCGGCTGGCGCTGGTGGCACCGCCCCGTCCAGCCCTGGCAATGGCGCAGGGGGCGCAGAGGCGCACAGCGCCTGCACTGTGTGGCTGGCCAGGGCGAACGCCTCGCCGACCGAGGCCTTGAGGAGGAGGAGCGCGGAGAAAAAGGTGTGGCTGAACTGGGAGGCGTGCACGGCAGGGACGCTGGTTTGGTCGGGCCAGGAGATGACGGCCTGCACGCCTGATGCTTGCAGCTTGCCCGCTGCGAGGCACACGCACACGCGCATGGTTGCATGCGTGAGCGTCCACCATGGGGTCGTGGTGACGGACGAAGAGGCGCAGGCTGCATGCAGCGCTGGTCGCTCACCGATGCCCTCCTGGCCGCTGCAGTCCAGGTAGACTGTCTCCACTCCTGACAGCGCTTCCGCTAGCGCGTCTGTCGCTGGCGGCCCATCTGTGCGTGCGGGCAACGGGGCGGGAGTCAGGCGGGTGCCGCTCGTTTGGCGCTCGTGTCTGTGGTCCAGCACCCGCCACACGTACTGCATGCTGGCTCGTACCTGTGAAGTGCAGCGGCCCCACCAGCCCAGTGACGGTGTTTTGCTCATAGTGCGAGCGGCCGGAGACGTAGACCAGCGTGGGGGAGAGATCCTTTTGCGCCTGCTGGAAGTCCGCGAACGTGGGGTCGACCAGCAGCTTGACCTGCAGGCGCACGTCCCCGCGCGAGCGCCGCTGCTTGCGGACTCCTCTGTTGTTGTGCGACTTTGTGTTCCGGGCACCACGATCTCGGAGTCCAAGGAGAGGTGACCACGGCATGAGGCCTGATGGTGGCTGCGGGAGCTGCATGGGCTTGCGCTGAGCGCATGCGCGTGGCGATGGCGCCCTGAGGACCTGGTTCTGCGCGGACGCCCACCTGGACGCCTGCAGCGGCCAGAGGAGCGAGGTCCTGCACCGCGCTGCACGCGTCATAGTGGCTGGAGCTCTCCGCATCCGCAGGCCTGGGGAACAGGCACGCCAGCACGCGCGCCATCGCGCCCTTGTTCGAGAGTCGCAGCTGCGCAAGGCCGAGCGCGCCTCCTCCTTGCAGAGGGCCGATATCCACACGCTGGCTAGGTGCTGCGCGACGATGCGAGACGCGGACAGCCCATCGCTGCGTGGAGCGCGAGCGGATCGCTGTTTCTGGGCCTCCATTCATCCATGCACGAGCAGCTCCCTGGAGCAGCACAGCACGATCTGTGAGGGATGAGCAGCCAGCAGCCTTCGAGCAACGGCGCCGAGGCCTCGCCCGCGGCGCCAGCGCCCGTGGAGGAGCTGCAGCCCGTGGTGGCGGCCCCGCACGCGCGGAGAGCGCAGCTGCACCACCACGCGCGGGAGGAGGATGACGAGCGCAACCAGGAGGACCTGCTCGACGAAATCCTGGAGAACTACACGTTCGTCTGCCATCCAGAGATTCGCCTCAAGTTCAAGCAGCAGTGCGTGCGCAGGCGTTCACGGCGCAAGTGCAGGCAGCAGGCAGCAGCAGCAGCAGCGCTAGGTGGAGTTGCCTCATGTTCAGCGGCGTGTGCGCACTGCGCGTGCGACAGCCACGTCCCGCACCACGGCGCACACTCAGCGCAGAGCAGGGGCTGTGCAGGGAGGGTACTGGACATCGTGCTGCTGCTACTGTGGCCGCACGTGGCGTGGCGCGATGCGCTGTGCGTGCCTGCAGCCTCCAGACGTGCTCCTTGGGTGTGTCCCTCGCCAAGCCGTGGCACAGCAACATGCCGAGAGTCCGCTTCGTGGTGAGGCTCCATGCTGCACGCTTCCAGCAAGTGCTCCTGCACTGGACGGGTGGTGCGGCGTGGGCACCCACACCTCCGCGCCCTCGCACGAACTGGTGGCGTCGTGGCCGCAGGTCAAGCCGGCGGCCAGCACCCGGGCGCACCGCTTCGTGCAGAAGCTGCTGGTGGTGCCAACCCACGGGCTGCTGTGCCTGTACAGCAGCAAGATCCCTCTAGGGTTCCTGCGGCTGCAGTTCATGGCCTCCCTCAACTGCCAGTCGCTGCAGCCCTCGCTCGACTACCGCATCACGACAAAGTGGAGCGACGGGCCACGCATCAAGCGCAAGGAACGGGTGCGTGCTTGCCAGGGCCTGTGCTGCACGCTTGAAAGGACTGGACCTTGGTGCAGCAGGGACGGCTCGGGACACACGAGAGGAGGAACGGGTCGTGGACGCAGCGCTTGCTGTTCTGTGCCGCCTGCGCGCAGTACCACATAGGGCGGCACGCGCTGGTGCGGTGCAAGTGGAACATGGACCTGCAGCTACCAGACATGGAAGGGTGAGCAGAAGGCGGGTGCACACGTCAGCTCCTAGCCGGCAAGCCCCCAGGAGCAGCTAGGAGCAGCTTTTACACACACTGCTCAAAAACTGTGTGGCGTGTGGGTACGTGTGCGTATTGGCATGTGCAGGCACCTGGGTGGTGACGTGGAGCCTCTGGAGGCCGTCAACGTGGACTATGGGCGACTCGACTTTGAAATCAGCCAGGTGGGTCTGCTGGCGGGTGCATAGGCTGGGCAGGCTCTGTTGCGCTTCTCACGCAACACCTCACACAACACCGCACCGAGGTTGTTCCATGCCGCACTGCAGCTGGACCTGTGCCTCAGCAGCCCCTGGGGCGCCCATGCAGCATCAGGGCTCAGGTCTCCGCCCTCAACCCCCCGGGGCGCCCCAGCAGCAGCAGCAGACGCATCCACAGGAGCGGCGCCAGCCACAGCAGGAGCAGCAGCAGGGCGGAGAGGCTGGCGGAGAGGCGCGCAGAAACCACCCGAGCCAGCGCTGCAGCAACCGCAGCAAGCGGCGCAGCACAGGCAGCAGACAGGCGGCAAGGCACCCGCAGCAGCACCAGGTGGGGGCGCGCCTGCGGCGCCAAGCAAGGCGGTGGTGGAGGCACGTAGCCAGGAGGTCGTGGCGCCCCTGGGCAGCAGATCACAGCCTGCGGAGGGCGGAGGAGTGCCGGACTGGCTGGTCGGGTTCCTCAGCAAGCTCTCCATCCCGCCACCCGCCAAGGCGCAACCATCTGCATGACCCTAGGCAGACCTGCATTACCCAGCTCTGCTTCCTCTCTGCTCTTCTTTTCTTCCTCTTCCTCTCTTCAAGCTGTCGCACGCAAGGTCAAACGTCGGGAGTACCGCGGTCCAGAGGAACAATCCAGTCCAGAGCCAGAGACCAGCAGGCACGAGAAGAAGCTAGAGACAGCCCATTCAGCGCAATGGCAGGGCCTCAGCAGCAGCCGGCGCCTACCTCCTCCGGCCAGCTCTTGCGCGTGGGCGTGCTGGCGCTGCAGGGCTCGTTCCGCGAGCACATGGCGCTGCTGCAAAAGGTCCCCGGCGTGCAGGCCATCGAGGTGCGCACCAGGGAGGAGCTGGAGAGCGTGGCGGGGCTGGTCATTCCCGGCGGCGAGTCCACCACGATGGCGCTGGTGGCCGAGCGCTGGGGGCTCATCGGCGAGCTGCGCAGCTTCGCCAAGGCTGGCAAGCCGATATGGGGCACCTGCGCAGGCATGATTTTCCTCGCCGAGCGCGCTGAAGGTGAGCGAGGCGCTCATCACCGCACAAGGGGAGGTGGCCACACCACGACCCACACCACGCCGTCGTGTGCAAACGAGCGCGCGTGCAGGGCAGAAAGAGGGCGGGCAGGTGCTGCTGGGCGGCCTGGACATCACCGTGTCACGCAACTTCTTCGGCGCCCAGGTGTGGGACGAAGCGTGGAGGTAGCGGCGGCGGCTGAGCAGAGTCGTGATGGGCGTGCCACTCAGCAACCAGTGCTGCTGCTGCACACACACACCGTGCAGATCAACAGCTTTGAGACGCAGCTCCCGGCGCCGAGTGAAATCGTCGCCATGGGCGGGTGAGGGGCAGTGAGCAGGGGCGGCTGCGCGTCTCCCATGGGCAGGGTGGTGCTCTCCGAAGCACACTCGCGCAGCTGAGAGAGCAACAGGCGGCCAGGACGCCACGGCTCGCCTCGCGCTGTGACGCACCGTGCCTCCCCTCCTCCACCTCCTGCAGGCCAGAGGTGTTCCGGGCGGTGTTCATCCGCGCACCGGCAGTGCTGGAGGCGGGGCAAGGGGTACAGGCCCTCGCGACCTACAAGCTCTCACCCCAAGAGCAGGTGCGGCGCCCATGAGCAGCCCAAGTGGCAGTGCTCCGTTGTGCAGAGGCGCTGCTGCAGGGTGTACGCCAACGGCGATATATTTGTCCATGCAGAGCAGCGCCTAGTGGAGGGGGTCATATAGCAGGATGTGGCCAGAAGCCCCCAGGCGTGCCTCCTCGTCCTGCGCGCAGGAGTCCCAAGGGCGCAGCGAGGTGATTGTGGCGGTGCGGTCAGGGGTGCTGCTGGCGACGGCCTTCCACCCAGAGCTCACAACCGACGTCAGGTGGTGAGCGCAGCGGCTGGGGTGCACTGAGCAGCTGGGCGCACACAGCGACTGCGCGCCCTGTTCAGGTGCGGCGGCAATGCACAACGCACAACGCAAGTGCTGTTGCGTGCTTTTGATGCAGGCACCAGCTATTCGTGGACATGGTGCGGGCGCACTCTGCTACGCCGGCCGTGGAGCCACCCAACCCGCTGGCGCACCTGGGACGCGTGCCCAACCGGCCGGTGGACATGCCCGTCTACGGAAAGGAGCACATGAAGACCGAGGCGTGACCGTAGTTGCTCTTGTGGTGATGATGAACTTGAAGGAGAGAGGGGAGTGTTCTTATTTTGTGCCGAGCGGCGAGCGAGCGACCGGAGTGCAATGACATCTGCGTCCTGCTGGTGCTGCTGGTGGCAGCCTTGGGCTGCCAACGTGCTGGGCACACGAGAGCAAAGTGAGTCCTTCCAGCTAATGACCTCCACAGTGCCGTACTTTTTTCATATTCATATTTTTTTCACGCATGAGCAGCGCAGCAACGCGAGAGCACCACATCAAGCGAGCTTGCGCACAATACTTGTTCTCCCGCCGCCAGACTCCCTCTCGCTGCGTGCCGTGGATGGCATGTTGACGCGCGCGCACGCCCCCACCAAATGGTCAGCGCGGTCGCGCCACGGCATGGAAGGCGCGCGCACAGGTCGCAGGCGGGAGCCGCTGGCATGCTCGAGGAGGCGGACTCTCCACAGGGACCGGGCACGCCTGCCGAGCAGGTGAGCACGAATGAGCCACAAGTGGATTGGAGCACAAGTGGATCACCTTGAAGCAACTGCTGGGCTCTATACCTCCTGGAGCCTCCCCCCCCTGGCCGGGGGACGGTCGGAGCGCGCGCGTGGGCAGGGCCGCAGTGTTCTCTGCCTCTCTCCCTCTCCCCTGACCTGCAGGTGATGCGCATGCAGCTCAAGCCGGGCGTGGGGCCGGACTTCAAGCCGCAGCTGCAGGTGCGCGCTGCAGCAGAGGCACTCGTCGGGTGTGGCCTTCCGCCGGTGTTGTGGCCTCTGCAGTGGGCGATGGCACAGCGGCCTCTCGCTCCCGCTAGCGTAGCGGCGGGAGCTCCATAGCGGCGTAGGGTGCAGCGGCCTGGTTGGCCTAGGCGCTTGCATCACACAGCAGTGCCGTGCCGTGCCGTGACTGGCCAGCCGTGACGTGTCGCATTTCCGCCACCCTCTCCCACCTGCCCGCAGACGGTCGCCAAGGAGTACGCCACGCGGTACCTGGAGCAGCTGGGCATCTCTCCCTCCAAGTCCACGCTGGACCTGGTGCACCGCAACGTGCCGCTCACCGACAAGAGCATATCAACCACGCTGCGGGTGCGTGCATGACGGCGCTTCAGTTAGCAACCTCCAACCTGCAGGCGGGGATGCTGAGCGCAGACAAGTGCAGGCAAGTGCAGGTGTGGGTCAAGCCTTGCTCCGCACTGCAGGTAGTGTCGGCACCTGGTCATTGGGTCGAGCTTCAGCAACTGTCTCGGCTCGGGTTTCTCAGACTCTCTGCTAGACTCTGCTATCAGAATCTAAGATGCGGGTTTGCTTTCTAGCCACGTGCACTTGCAGGCCAAGGGCCACGTGAGCGACGAGCTGCAGCTGGTGGTGCCTCCCGTCACGCACAACTTCCGCGTGCCCAAGGTCATTCATGCGCACGACATTCTGCAGCTGGGCATCACCAACACTGAGACCAACTCTGCAGCAGAGGTGAGCACATGCTGCGGAGGCATGTCCCAGGCGCGGAATCGACAGGCGCGGGCAGGTGGCCCACGTGTGCGTGCTTCTGCCTCCGACAGTGCGCTTGGCATTGGATCCGGCAGCACCCGCCACAGCAAGTCTCGAGCTTTACATCTGGTGCGGCCGCCTCTGGAAAGCAGATGAGTTGGTGTACCCTCGAGTTGACGTACATGATCATCATCATGGCGCGTGAGTGCAGGACGGCGGGCTGTTGCCGGGGGAGCGTTCGTATGGATCCGGCGGTGGCCTGGCGGGCGGCAGCCAGTCAGCGGACGGGGACAACGTGCCTGGCAACCAGTTCCGCCACATGGCATCCAGGTAAGAAGGCAGAGTGGGACCTGCGCTGTTGTTGTGCTCGCTGCTGTCCGTGCTCCATGCTCGCTTGCGCCTCTCACCCCTCCCTCTGCGTGTTACACGCACTCGTTTTCTACACGTGTGCTGTGCAGGTACCTGCACCCGTTCCAGCTGGACGTGAGCCTGGCCCACACGCACTTGCAGCAGCTGGAGGTGGAGCTGCGACCAGCAGAGTCCAAGGGGGCCACTGACCCAGCCAGCGTGCTCAAGCGGTGAGGTGATGGCATGGCGCTTGAGAGAGCCGCTGCTGCAGTAGCATAGCATACAGTGGTAATGCTATCAGCCTGCGCTGCCCACCGCCGCGACACATGGGCGCAGCAGCCTGCGCTGCCGGCGTCGCGCTCAGAGGAGCAACAGGCTTCCCTCTTTGTGCCGCCCACTCGTGTCCCCCCGCCACGCCCCCACCGCCCCGCTCTCCTGCGCCTCCACAGGGCCCAGTCCGTGTCCATCAAGCACATCACCTCCTTCACGCAAAAGGTGGCCCGCGCAATGGACCCCGAGCTCCACCTCTCGAGCAACGGCGGCCCTGGCGTCAGCGGCAGCGGCGTGTCGGGCAAGAGCGGGGGGTACGACTCTGAGCTGCTGCGGCTGGAGATCTGTGAAGAGCTGCTGCAGGAGCTGGATCCCACGCCCGAGGTGGTCTACACGCTGCTGGCACAGGTCCGTCAGTCACTGGGCCATGCCAGGACATTCAGTGTGCTGTGAGAGTGTGCCTTGGGGGGCATGCAAACGCCACCGTGCTGGTGCTCCACAGCCGGCATCCCTGGGAGGCGTGCTTCGTTCAAATGCGGCCACGGCGCAGGGCAGGTGGAGTCAGAGGTGCTGGACCTTCCCCGGGCCGCGATAACCACCTCCAGCTCCCCATAAGCGTGAAACCGTTTGGATTTTGCAACTACGCACGCAGGTGGAGTCGGCGTTGGTGGACTGGTTCCGTCACCAGGCGCCCGAGACGCTCAAAGGGCGCCTCACGGGGGAGGAGTTCAAGGTGCGGATGTGTGGTCATGTGCCACTTGCCGGGAGGCTGAGGGTGCCTTGCGTCACGCTTTCTCAACGTGTGGTGTGGTGTCGTGGGTGCGTGTTGGCGGACTATGCTGCAACTCTCGGCTACACCGTGGTGTGCTGTCGACAGGCGACGCTGGAGCTCTTGACAAACGAGGGCAGCGTCAACTTTTTCATCACGCTCTTCAACTTCATGCACCAAGAGTATGTGCGGTCCAGCCCCTCGTACCCCAAGGAGCTGGAGGCAAGGGTGGGTGCTAGGTGAAGTAGAGAGACTGAATGGCACGTGCGAGCAGCTCAGCAGCTCCAGGAACCTAACCATCCATTGCGCCGCCAAAAGCAGGCACGCTCGCATGCCACACTCGTGCACACCTCCCTTCCTCTGCTGACGTGTTATGCTGTGCCATGCAATCATGCGCCGCACCCTGTGCAGATCACTGGCTCCACTTCCATGATGCGCGAGCGCTCCTCCAGCCTGTCGCGCCAGAGCCTCTCGCGCACCAGCATGCAGCGGGCCAGCTCGGCGGCCAGCCTCAGCCGCAGCAGCAGCTTCCGCAACCCCGCTGCTGGCCTGGCTTCCTCGACGCTGCAGAACCTTGACAAGTATGACCTAGGGTGAGCGGGCACTAACTTGGACGGGTTCTGAATGGGAGACGGGATGTGTGAGGCGGCGGGTGGTCCGGTTGCTTCGTGGTGGCAGGGCTGAGGACCAAAGCAACGCGGCCACTCAATGCGTTGACCGGTGCCTGCAGGTACAAGCATTGGCTACGGCAAAAGAAGGCGGCAGAGTCCAAGGCAGCTGCAGGTGTGCGAGCTGCATCCCATCTGCCTCGGCTGACCATGCATCCCGCGCACCAGCTGCTGCCACATAACAACTCGCACCCAGCTCGCAATGCTTGCCGTGCAGAGGCTGCCGCCGCGTCCAAGGCCGCTGCGTCGCACGGGCTGTTCCCCTCGGCCTTCGCGCAGGGCGGCCAGTCCCCGGTGCGCCTCGCGCTCGCTGTTCGACCGTGTGCCGCCGCACCGCTGCTGCGCACACTCACGAACATCTCGCCACTCTGTATGCCAACGCGCGCAGAGGCAGAACAAGGGCCCCAAGCGCGCCGTCTCGTTCAACAAGAAGGCCGCCGTGCGCGACTTCGACCCCTTCGCGCCGCCCCACGCCACCGCCCACGCGCACCCGCACGGCGGCAAGCACAGTCCGCACGGCTCTGAGCACTCCGCGCCCAGCTCCCCGTCACACACGCCGCTCCTCCGGCGGCCGTCGCTGCGCTTCCAGGAGCCCCACGCAGCGAGCAAGGCGCACGGGCTGGGGCGCGGGGGGACGGCCGGCGGCAAGAGCGTGAGCGGGGCGGTCAGCAGCAGCGGCGCGGCGAGACCCGTCAGGGGCGCCTCGCCCACGCCCGAGCCTCTCGTGAGCTTGACGGCGCTGGCCAAGAAGTCCTTGGCGCACCTCCCGAGCATGAAGGTGCTGACGGAGACGGTGTCGCAGGCCAACGCGGGGCCGAGGCGCCTCACGTCCAAAGACACGCTCGCGCTGCAGCAGTCGAGACTCTTCGTCATGCAGACGGTGCGTGGGCAGGAGCGTGGTGGACTTTGCAGGTTCGGCAGGGCTCGAAGCGGTGCTGCGAGCAAGCCGGGCTTCCGCAAACCGACGAGCGCGGATCTGTCGCCCTCCACCGCCAACACGACCGCATCGCGGGTGCACCGTGCGCGCGCAGGAGATGGCCCGGCTCTATGCCCTGTCGCGCCAGACGCGCGCGGGCATGTTCTTCACCCTGCCCGTCTACCTGGTGACCTCGCGCCTGCTCGTGCACATGCTCTTCACCGGCGTGTACCGGCTCTGGGCGCGCACGGGGGAGGGCTACGCCGCCATCCAGCAGGTGCGCGGCGCGGCTGTGGCAAAGCACGCCTGTGCACAAAGCAAGCATTGCTCACCCAGGTGACAGTCCAGCGCGCCCGAACGTGAAGATGGGGCTTCCCTCCTGCGATACTCTGCGCAGATGGACCAGGCGATCGAGCACCTGTTCGACCCGCACGGCTACTTGCAGCGCAACCTGTCGATCCTCCAGTCCTCGCCCACCGCCGTGTCGCTCATGGCCAAGTACCCGCACAAGAGTCACGAGCCGGAGCGGCTGCACTTTGCCGACGTGTCGCCGCTCATGCGCGCAGCCATGACAGACCCGGCGTCTGCGGGCGCGCGCCGGCTCATGCACCAGGGCGCGCAGCAGAAGCACACGCGCGAGCGGCGCGGTAGCCTCGGGCCCGGCGGTGGTGGCGAGGCGCGCGCCGGATCTGGCCGCGCCGCGGGGAGGCGAGCCGGCGGCTCGCCGCACCGGCCGCGGTCACCGCAGCGAGGCGACGACGACTACGAGCGGGGCCTGCTGGAGGCGCTGGCGCCGGAGCGTGTGGCGCAGGGGCCGCTCAAGACCAAGCTCACGCAGCAACAGCGCGAGTCACTGTTCCGCGTCGTGCTGGAAGGGCTCGGCCAGCCAGAGCCACCGGTGCTGGCCACCCTGCCCCGGTGATGATCCAGCCCCACCCAAGCCGGCCCCTTTGTACCTCCCGCTTGCGCTTGGCTTAGCCCGTAGATCCTGTGCTGCCCATGCTGCCTACACCCGCAATCGGCTGCGGTCTCCTCTCCTGGTCTCCACCTGGTCTCCTCTAGCGTACCATTTTGCAAATCAAACACGCTCGTGCAACACACGCTGCCTAACCGGACGGGTCAGTCACGACAACAAGGTGACCTGCTTCATCATACACGGCGACCGGGCAAGGTCAGGGGCTGCAGGACAGGAGCACAGGGCAACCGTGCCGTTTCCAAAACTCCACCGCACGAGCCACCTTGCTAGGCAAAAACGGTTTGCTGCTCCCGGTCCTCGCTCCACCTGACTACACCCCGCCTCCTGGTGGACAAGCCAAGCCTGGCGAGAGCATACGTACGGCAACCAACACCCACCACAACCCCCGCAAAAAGAATTTCATAAGACCACGTACGGTGCTCAGGTGCAGTGTGCGTTAGCACTGGAGACCACGCCACTGAGAGACTGCTGTTCCAATGAGTGTGCTGCTACTCACGCTCTCCAAAAGCAAAGCCTGGTCCAGGTGCAGAGCTCAAACGCACCTGCTCGTCAACACCATCAGGTCAGCGCGGTGCGGCTGCAGGGACATACGAGCCATGCCCTTAGCACGGTTCGACCTGGCCCGTCACCCTCACGTCAGCAGACGTCAGCGTCAGCGTCAAGAAAAGGTACATTTCCCGTCACGGCCTCCTCCCCAGCGTGCGCCCCCCTCAGCGCCCCAGAAGCAGACACGGTCACGCCACTCAGTGCTGCTGCGTCGTCACCGCTCCCCTGGCAAAAAGTGGGTGCTCTACTCAACCCATGGTAACAGCTGGAGCCGCACCAGGGCACCCTCACGCACCCAGGTCCTTTGCGGCTGCTGCCTGTGCGCTGGTGCGCTTGCTGGCACGCCCCCATAGCTGCTGCATGCAGTGCCATCGTCAGCTCTCCCACTGGCGCCAGCAACTGACATTCTCTGGCCTGTGTTGAACATCCGCCCCCCTCAGTAGTCGCTAAAGCCTCCCTCGTCCATCATGTTGGCCAGGGACACCTGACACCAGGTGCGAACGTGTGCACCGCCTGGCCACCCCCAGTGATCCACTCTCAGTCGCTGGTGCCCCCCTCGTCCATCATGTTGGCCAGGCCGCGGTAGTAGGCCGCGTCGCTGCGCGCCTTGTGCAGCGCAAACATGAGCCGCTCCACCTGGCGAGTCTCGCCCTCAATCGCCTTTTCCAACTCGGCGCGCGCCGTCTGCACCACGCACCACACACAGGCCAGCCCACAACACGCATGGACGCGCTGGTGATTAGCAAGCCAGCTCCTGCTACCTTTCTAAGGCAGTAGGGCTGTGCTGAGCATGCGTGGCGGTTGCTGTCGTGGTGGTGCAGAATCACCAAGCATCAGCAGACTCCGGAACTTGCCTGTTCCTCTCCTCGCCCTGCCACCCCTCGCCCACCACACCACACGCCCTCTCACCTGCAGCTTCATGAGCGTGGTTTTGGAAGACATGATTGCCGCCTTGAGCACTTCCTCCTGGTCGGAAATGTGACTGCGGGCAGTCAGGAGGCATCTCAGGTCCACAAGACGTGAGCGGGCCCACGCCTGACCGTCACCCAGCCAACCTGAGCCTGATTTGAGCATGTCACGCAGCCGATGTGAGCCTGCTTGCCGGCTGGGGCGTGCGGGGTGGCATGAAACCGGTGCGTGTGTGCGTGTGGGAGGGCGAGCACTCACTTCTCATCCACATTGCGCTCCGAGCCCTGCACCAGCGCCTCCTTGCCTTGCCGCGCCAGGGACTCCGCCAGCACCGACTGCGCAGGCACACGGGTGCAGCACGCTGTCCTCGGGTGCATGAGGCGCTCGACGATCCGAGAGCACACACAACCCACGGAGGAGTCCTCCCATCTGACGCAACCCCTGATGGGCTGCTGCTGCCGCTGCTGCACGCTCTGATGAGTGCTGCTTGAGTGGAACGCAGGCATATGCCGAGCGTGCACGCCACAATGCCCTACGACGCCCTGAGCCCGAGTGCGCGTGCAGCTCTCCCTCTCAGCAGGGCCCTGCACCTTGAAGTTGCTGTTGAAGAGTCCGGCGCTGGAGGCGTCGGCCTCCTCCACGATGTGCTGCACGGACGCGGGCTCTTCATCGATTTGCTCTGCCCAGCTCCACTCGGACCTGCGCCTCGCCCCGACCCCCACTTGCGCCACAGGCCGCGCGCGCCACACCGCGCAGGCTCCACGGCTCGGCGCCGCGATCGACGGTCTCTGCGGACAGGCACGCGAGCGGGTGGCGCGCAAGTGAGCGTCGGAGGTTCCTGTGCAGGCGTGGCACTGCAGGAGCCGGGGCGCCACGCTTGCCTGCGTAGTCATGCGCGCGTTCATCATCGCCATCGACATCTTATGCGTATGTTCTGGTGCGATGTGCCGCCCTGGCTTGCACAGCTGCTCGCCCAAAGAGCGACAGCTGCCGCCAGACCACTGGGTAGACCGGGTAGGATCAGCAGAGCCCTCATCCTTCCCATGCCTGATGGTCTCCGCATTGCACGCCGCAATCGCGATCTTCGTGATCGTTGCCAGCATCAGGCGCACGCGTGGAATCAACGCACACGCAGTCAGGATGCCCGCAGCCATCGACCATAGAATGCACCACCGAACACCCGTGGTGCCCAAGGAGCCCCGGTTATGCAAGGCAACCACAACACACACACTCACACACACGCGCTCGCAGACCATGCCGGGCCATACGTCACACAGCAACCTCAAGCACGGCAAGCACGTGCTTCTGCACACGCGCCGCTATCCCCAACCGCAGCAGCCCAACCTCACAAACACCAGTCATCCCTCGCACGGGCAGGACCGGTCGCACACCAGCTCTGTTGAGCTGCGGCAAAGCAGTCCCTGCACATAACACACAACCACGCACGCAACGAGTGTGCGCGTTATGGCGCCCATGCCATGGCGCCCACGCTACCGAGTCCAAAACACGTACGTATGTGTATGTATGCCGACGATTAATGCGGCTGACGTTGTGCGCAACGCTGCTCTCTCCGGGAACGCACGCCGCACAGCCTCAAAAGTATGAGAGGGAAGACAAGTCAATGCACACGGCGCTGCCACATTCCGATCAGACAAACGCCTTTCCAAGTGGCCCGCTCGTTGCTCCTCATGTCCGTCCCGTCTGCCCCAGGGGGCACCCACACCCTGGAGATTGAATGCACAACAAGTTGCTGTCAACAACACCGTGCGCAAAGGCGCCGGCGCAAGACTAGCAGGCAGCTCTGCCCTGGAACCATTCCATTGCACGCAGTAGCTCCACGCACAGTGCAGCAGCCTGGGCGCGTGCGCACGTTCCGGCGGCGCTGCAGCGTTGTGCAGTGTATGAACGGCGTCGTGGTACAACAGATGAAGGCGGGAAAGACGCGAGTCAAGATTACGGTGCGTCCGCTCCGTGCGCGTATGTGTTATGTGTCGAGCTTACATGTGGGGCAGCAGCCAGCAATGGCTTTGCGGCTTTGCAGATGTCCCACACACACAAGCAGAGAGTCAGGTTGAGAGTCAGGTAAGCATTGTACAAGTCCACAGGAGCGTTGCCCCCCGCCTCTGGAATCAACTCGAGACGACGGCACAAAGTGTCCTAATACTCTACTCACCCTCCTCCCGCGCTGATGCAGCCGCCCTTGGACGCCCACCACCCGCCTGCCATGGCCATGGCGTCCACCCACCCATAACTCCCATCACTCCCCATCAATCACGCCTCAGGCGAAAAAGTCCATGACATCCGTCCCAGCCACGTCCTCGTCATGGGCAGGCTCCTGCTGCACCGGCCCCGCCACCGCCGCCCCGCCACCGCTCCCGCCCTGCACCGCCCCGCCACTCGCGCCCGCCGCACCACCACCACTCCCGCCGCTGTGCGTGCCGTGGCTGGCCGTGGCCGTGGTCGTGTGCGACCCCCCCGCCACCATCCCACCACCGCTCCCCCCCGCCACCAACCCCCTAGATGCGCCACCGCCGCTGCCGCCCTCCACCGCCCCGCCCGCCCCATCGGCAGCCTGCTGTGCTGACGGCGACGTTATCGGCGGGAGCACGTGCATGACGGGCTCTCCTAGAGCGCCTGAAACGTTGATCATGCCCGCCACGGCGGTTGACGTAGGGCTTGCGCCCTTGCCGCCATGCGAACCTCCGCCGCCGCCGCCGCTGCCGCCCACAGCGCCAGCCCCGCCACCGCTGTGCCCCGCCGCACCTCCTCCATGTGATCCTTGTGACGGGGTACCCGCAGGCACGCGGCCACCGGACGCCGTAGCTGCAGCCCCCTGTCCCTGCACCGCCAAAACACCCGCCGACCCCCCTGCCGCACCGCCGCCACTGTGTGCGACCGCCGCCGCCGCTGCTGTCTGTGCAGCCGGTGGCATCATCAGGTGGTGGTGGTGGTGGTGCGAGAGGTCCTGGGGCTCTGACAAGCGCATGGCTAGGGCTTGGTCGTGGTCATGCTGCGCCGCCACCGCCGCCGCCACCGCATCCGGCAGCGCAAACCCGTCCCCGTCCATCGACGTGGCCCCTGCAGGCTGCAGCCCTGCTCGGCCCAAGGCGGGGCTGCCGCCGTCCACATTGTCGTGGTTAGCATCGTGGGGCTGCTGCTGGTGCGACGCTGACGCAAGGTGGAACGCGGTGGGCAGCTTGGTGATGGTGGCAGGCACTGGCGTCAGAGACCGCACCACGCGCCCCGATGGTGTGTCGTTGCTTCCGGGTGGACTAGCACCAGGTGCAGTGGCGGGGTTAGCACCGGCAGCGGCGGTAGCACCGGAGGAGGAGACGGGAGGCAGCTGCTGCCCTCCGCTGTTGCCGCTGTTGCTGCTGGCCGGCTGCAGCGGCGGCGCCGACGTCGCGCCCATGGCGGCGTTAGGGTTGAGGCTGCTGCTAGGGCCTACCAGCGGCCGGCTCGGCAGCCGCCCAGAGGACGTTCCGCCGGTGCTGTTTGTCGCCCCGGCACCACCGCCTGCCGCCACTGCTGCTGCTGCTGCGGGCCCGCTGGAGGTGTGCAGGTGGTGCAGGCGGGCGGTGGCTGGGCCCCGCACCGCCGCCTGCGGCGCGACCAGCACCACACCTGAGCTGGGTGGCAGCGGCGGCGGCGGCGTCCCAGAGCCGCCGAGAAACGGCCCGCCGCGCGGCAGACCTGCTGGACCGCCATGGTGAGGGCTTGGGCCATGCGGGACCCACCCGCCAGACCCTACCGCCCCGCCGCCCAGCGGAGGCAGGCCGCCGCTGCCGTGCTGCGCCCCCGCCGCCGCGTTTGCGGTTTCCGACAGCGGCTGCGAAAGGGAGCGGCGCTTGTGCGTGGCGAAGGAGTGCAGCGGCGGGGGCGGCGGGACCAGGGGGTGCGGCGGGGTGTCGACGCTGCCCCCGTGCGGAGGAGCAGCGTCGGTGACGAACTCGTCGCCCAGCATGTGCGTGGGCGGCTTGCGTTTGCGCTGCGGCCTGCCCGCTGCCGCCGCCGTCGTGCCGCCGCCGTCGCCAGTGACAGCGGGCGACGCGTGGGCCGAGGTGGTCGGCAGCGGCGGTTGGAGGTCGGTTGTGGCGGCGGGCAGGTAGTGGTGGCGGCGCTTGCCGCCGCCGTTGAACGGCTGCCTGGTGGCTGGCGCGTCGCCGCTGCCGCCGCCGCCGACCGCACCGCTGCCGTCGTGCTCCACCTCCTCCTTCGGTTCCTCCTCCTCCCCCTCGGACCCACCCTGCTCTCCATCACCCTCCAGCCTGCCCTCCTGTCCCCAACCATGCGACCGCGTGTGGTGCTGGTGGTGCTGAGAACGGTCCGTCCCACCATGCCCTTCCGCATGCGGCTCCAAGCCCTCGCCCTCCCCGTCCTCCTCACTCCCCATCGCCTCGCGTGCCTTCTGACTCAGCACACGCTTCCGTTTGCCGACCGCCGTGGACGGCCCTTGCCCCTGCAGACCCTGGCCGCCGCCGTCAGTTGAAGTCGGTTGGGAAGCCATGGCAGCAGCCGCCGCCAGCGCAGCCTCCGGCGTCATGCCACTCATCTGCGCCAGCTGCATGATCGCCTTTGCCGACGCGGCGAGGGTCTGAGGGCTCGCAAGCCCTCCAAGCCCTGAGTCCCATGTCATTGGCGACGGTTGAGGAGGGCGGTTGGAAGCCGGCCCACCAGGTGGAGGCGGAGTCGGGGCTCCATGGTGGCTGGTCGGGGCCCACGTGTGCGGCGGTGTGGGGCCGGCGACCGGCACCATGGCCTCCACTGTGGCCTGAGGTCGGTGGTCCGAGCCCGCCGCGACCCTCGTGCCCTCGCTCGAGGTCTGCATGGGCTGAGGGTTGAGCACGTCGTGGCGCTGCTGCTCGTCCTGAGCCAGCGCCGCCGCCGCCGTCATCGCCCCCCACGGGTCAGAAACCGCCGCCATGGGGCCTTTGCCCAAGCCCTTACCCAAGCCCTTGCCGCCACGGTGCTGGTGGTGCTGATGACCACCCATCGGCCTCTTCCCGCCCCCCACACCGCCACCCCCGCCACCTCCGCTAACCGAAGGCACCGCAAGCGCCCCAGGGTGGCCATCCAAATCCATGCTAAGACTCATCAGCTCACTCGCGCTGCTCGTCCTGCCCAGCAGCAGATCCGCGGACGAGGCGCGCACCAGCAGCGGCGGCTCCAGCCCGCCTGCAGCGGGCCCCGGCCCACCTAGCATTGTGGGCGGGTGGTTTGCGGCGTGGTGGGCGGCGGCGGCGAGGGTGGAGGAGGGCGCGAGTGGGACGGGGGGACCCGTAGGGTGGTGGTGCTGCGCGGCGTGGGCCAGGGCGGACGAGTAGGCGACGGCGTCGGCGCCTGGCGTGAAGGGGTCCAGGATGGTGACGCCGCCGAAGAGCTCGCGCTCGTCCTGGGGCAGGAACTTGCTGTCCACGCCCTGCAGAGGTTTGCACGCGCGAGGGTTTGACGAGGGCAGTAGGTGATGGGTTTGGATGTGAGGAGGTGGCGAGCCTTGGCAGCGTCACAATGGCCTGTTCATAATAGAACATAACAGCTGTCATGCCGGCTGCATCCCCCGCCCCTCCTCCCCACAAGCCTGGAGTACAGCACCCCGTACTCACGTCAAGCACCACAATAGGCCCCAGGCGGTGCACCAGCGCCAGCGGCGGCGTCGCCACGCGCAGCCGTGCCGCCTCGATGCGTGCAGCGGCGCCGGGGAAGAGGCCGAGCGCACGCGCCACGCGCGCCTGCAGCTCGTCCACAGTGAACCTGTGAATGAGAAGAGCACAGCGCAACGAGTTTAGGGTCCAACAACCAGCCGTACGCATTGGCAGAAGACCGCAGCGAGAGCTATGGGGGTAGGGGGGGGGGAAAGGCAGCTCAACGCCAAGCAAGCTCACATCTACCTGATCTGCCCGCCACACAACTGCCCCTCGAGTCTTCGGCAGCTCCTGCGCTCATACCCGCACCAAGCGCCTACGCAACCGCCCGCCTCTTACCTCGAGAGCAGCACCCAGCGCCACCTCGCCCTCAACGCTTGCTACTACACGCTTCACCTGAAGAGTTGCACCCAGCGCCACCTCGCCTGTAAAGCCACCTGACCTAATCACTTGCAACCACACTACTGCCTCACCTGTAGAGCAGC
>QAXK01002305.1:0-16503 GCA_004335735.1 Chlorella sp. KRBP | reverse complement strand
CGCCGCTCTTGTTGTTCCGTTTCGTTTCGTTTCGTTGCTTGCTGCCGTCAGCCGGGCATGGCTGCTTGGCGTAGCAGGCAGGTCACTGGGACAGACGCGCGACACAGGCGATGTTGTGCATCATGAGCACGTTAGTGCTGCCAGCCTCCTACAGTCTTGCACATCGCACCGGGCCACATCATCGTTGCCCTGCAGCTGTCCCAACAGCCATTGTGCCACATGTGGATGGTGTGCCGCCACTAAATACACGGCTCATCATGAATTCAAATGCCAGAGCTGCTGCTGTTGAATGAATTCATGTGTCGTTTGCAGGGCGCTGGGACCTGGTTTACATGCCCTTGGCCCGAAGGGTCAGACCAGGCCGAGCACGCTCCCCCTCCCCCAGCCCCTCCCTGCCTAGTACCACACCTACCACCTCCACCGCACCCACCAGCACGGCCAGCGCTCCTCACCACACTGGACAAGCGCCAAGCAGCCTCCAGCAACCTGCTTCCTCATCCACCTCCACCTCGTCCCCCGCAATAGCCACATGGGGCAGCAGCGAGACCTCCTCTCCGTCACCGCACAGTCAGTTGGCGACAAGCAGCGGCAGCTGCAACAGCAGCAGCAGCAGCAGCAGCGGACGTCGGGCCCACACCAGCAAGGGCTACGCCTTTGTCAACTTCACCGACGACCAGGCTCTGGCAGCTGCGGCTGAAGCACTGCACGGCCTGGTGCTGCACCCGCCACAGCAGCCTGCCACCCTGACTGCCGCAGCAGTGGAAGCGTTGCACGGCCGTGTGCCGCACCGCTCCTCTGCCCTCCCTGAGCACCCACAGCGTCCTCCTGTGCTGCCGGCTGCGTCCGAAGCACTGCTGGACGCACCGCCTGTCCTCCCACACCCACCGCAACAGCAGCAGCCCCATGCCACGATCGCAAAGCCCTTGCATGTGGAGTATGCCCTGCAGCAGGGCAGGGAGGCGCTCATGGTGGCGGCCAAAGCCCCGCTGGACCCTAAACACTGCCAGGTGCCCCTGGGCATGATTCTGCGCACGCATCCGACGTGCTCCGTGCTTGAAGCCTCCACCTCCCAGCCTCAAGCTTCCACCTCCCAGCCTCAAGCTTCCACCTCCCGCCCGCAGCAGCAGCAGCAAGAGGAGGCGGTTGCATCCCTACAGCCACAGCAGCAGCACCAGAAGCAGCAGCATGGGCATCTAGGGCGAGAGGACGCAGCGACCGCGCCCCTGCATCCACAGCAGCACGCGCTGGAGCGGCAGCAGCAGCAGCAGCAAGGGACGGCGGCGGCGGCGTTGCAGCACCACCAGCAGCACCACCACCAGGAGCAGCAGCAACAGCAGCAAGGGCAGGGACAGCAGCTGGGGCGCCTAACAGAGGGGCTCGTGAGGACGCCGCTCTCGTTGGAGGATCAGGTCAGGGAGCAGCTTCTGGGCAGCTTCTCCCTCGCTGCCGGCACCACGAGCGTTGTTAGCAAGGTGCCGGCAAGAGGGGAGGGGCTGCTGGGCAGGTTCGCTTCAGCTTCCTCTGGCGCTTCCAAGGGCAAGGGCATGGAGCCAGTGGCAGCAGCGGCGGCGGTGGCGGCCGTAGCGGGGGCGGCGCAGCACGCACAGCAGCGTGGAGCTGCTGCAGGGACGACGCCACTTCTCGCTCCCGCCTTGGTGGCGACGACAGCAGGAGGGTCAGAAGCTGTTGCTGCTTTGCAGGCGCACTCACGTCACAGCCCAGTGCAGCAGCGGGGCATGGCTTCAGCTGCAGCCGCGGCAGTAGTAGTAGAGCAAGAGGAAGGGATGGCGGGGGGGGCCGTGGACGCGGGCGCTAACGCATCAATACCCCGGAGGGAAGCTGGATGTCATCGTGGTGACGGCGCGTCGCCTGTTCTGGCACCCAGCGTGGCCTCTGGGGAGAGCATACCGCAAGCGCTCCACTTGCAGCAGCAGCAGCAACACCACTACCAGCCGAGCCAACACCTGCAGCTGCAGCACACCTCCCTGCAGCAGCTGAACGCTCACCCTAACCCAATCCCGCTGCATGACCTCCTCCGCCTGGCCTCCGCCTTTGAGCGCGACCGCTTCCTACACCCTGCCTTCTTCCAGCACACCCAATCAGCCCTTGCCGCCCACCTCGCCTCCTCCCTCGCCGCCACCTCCCTCTCCTCCCTTGCTGCCGCCGCCACCACCGCCGCCAACCCCCTCTCCTCACTCACCTCTTGCTCCTCCTTCTCCTCCTCCGCCGCTGCCTCCGTCGCGCACGTGCCAGCGCAAGCGCACGCCCCGCCCAAGCGCCATGCGCCCCAGCCCCCGCTGGACCCTAACGCCGTGCTGCGAGCGCTGCGCTGCTTCGGCGGCTACGCCGAGGCAGCCGCCCGGAAGCTGCACGAGCAGCAGGCCTGCTTTAGGGGCCACCTGGCGGGCACTCCTGCCTCACGGCAAACGGTGTGGCAGCCGCAACCGTCGCCCAGTGAGGCCATGGTGGTGGAGGCGGCCAACGCGGCGGCTGCGCAAGCAGGCGTCACTGCGCAGCATCACCCTGCCACTAACGCAACGCCACCGCCTCCCCTATCCCTGTGCACGACACCACCAACACCATCAACTCTGGCAACACTCCATAGGGAGAAGGCGCAAACCGTGCAACCGCAACCACCCGCCAACCACCAACAAGCCACCATTCCTACCAGCCACCACCACGCCAGCAGCAGCGGAGGCGCTTGTCCGGCGCCCAACCCTAGCCCCAACCCTAGCGGCACCGTCATGCCAGCGCCACCGCTCCTGGACCCTCCGTTCCTCTCCACCTGCGCTGCCTGGCTGGCGCAACGCCTGCCGCCCACCACCGACCCTCCTTCAGCGACTGCAGGCCTGCCGGCAGGGCAGTTGCTGACGTCAGCGGCGGCAGCGCTGACTCAGCTGGTGGTTGCGCATGAGGCATGGCACGCCTGCCTTCCCTTGCACTCGCACGCCTCGCCCCAGGGCCTGGACTCAGCTTCATCATGCCAGCCCCTAGGCCTTTCGGCTTCACCTCCTGCCGCTGCCCCTGTGCCCATCACCAACCGCACAGACTGTCCACCTTTAGTCACCTCAACACCAACAGAAGCACCACCAGCAGAGGCCGTTGCAGCAGCACCCACCACCACACCGCACCATACCAGCGACACCGGCGGCGCCATGCCGCAGCACGGGCACAGCGTGCTCAGCACGGCCCAGCACGCGCACAGCGTGCTCAGCGCGGCCCAGCACGCGCTGCGCCCGCTCTGCTCGTCCCTTTCCCGCCTGGCAGTGCAGCTGCAGGGGGGCCTGCCACAGCTTCATGACCCACACAGCAGCGGCAGCAATGGCAGCAGCGCCAGCGCCAGAGCCTCCACCTTCACTCACCCGAGGGGCTCTGTGATGCTGGTGCAAGAGGCTACAGATGGCGGTGGGGGTAACGGTGGCGTGGGGCTTGCCGCACTGGTGGACTTGGCGTGGAGCCTGGCTAGGCTAGGCCACGCCAACCTGCAACTGTGAGTGGCTTGGGACTTCCGTGACATCATCGTGGGCTCGTGCCAGTGCCTTGTAAGACGGGCTGTGGAGTGCTGGCTGAAAGACAGGCTGTTGCTTTGCCCTGTCTTTAACTGGAAGAAAGGGCGGGTGGGTGGCGGAAAAGCGGCAAGGGACTGCACGCCACGCAGCAGGTATTCTGGCTGGTGTGGTGAGTGCTCATACCGTGCCGCACCTTATTTGCATGCACCTTGTTTGCCTGCATGCACCATGCTGCGCAGGCACCAGCAGCTGTGCGAGCGTCTGCTGAACGCCTGGGAGCAGCAGCAGCAGCGGCAGCAACAACAGCAACAGGAGCGGCAGCAGGTGCTTCAGCAGGTGCCTCTGCAGGATGGCGGAAACGGGGCGGCCTGGTTCGCCTCGCCACCTGACCAGCACCAGCAACAACAACAGCACCAGCAGCACCAGCAGCGGCCTGTCAAGGCGCACCAGCAGCAGGTGCTGCGGAGGCACGGACTGCAGCTGCAGCCGCAGCCGTTGCTGGCGCCGGAGCACTTGGCGCGCTTGGCATGGCTGCTGGCATCCTCGTCCTCTACCGTTTCTGCCGCCTCTTGCCCGTCTTCCACTGCTGCCGCTGATGCCACCGGCTTCACCGCCGCCGCCGCCTGCCCTTCTCCTCCCACTTCCAGCCCCTCGCACCATCAGAATGACGTGGAGCAAGGCAGCGCAGCTGCCACGTCCTCCTCTTTCCCTTCTTACGAGGCGCCACCTGGCACGCTGCAAGAAAACGTGTCGGCACGGCAGCAGAGGTTGGGTGGTGTGGCAGCAGGCGGTGTTGGTGGCGATGGGCTGCTGCCCGACGTGCTGCAAGATGGCGTGTGGCGGCGAGCAGAGGTGCTGCACGTGCTGCAGGAGCAGGTGAGGAACAACCGCCGCACATCATCAAAATCATCATATTCGTTAGTGTTCCAGGTGCTGCAGGAGCTACTTGAGCTTGCTGCCTTGCAGGACATGGTCTGTTGCTTGCAGCCCGCCTGCAGGCCCACTCCTGATACCGTGCGGCTTGGATGAACATGCCACCCTCCACGCTGCACATTGTCTTCTCTTCCCTCGTCCGTTTTCGTGCAGGTGCTGAGGCACCTGCACAAGCTGCGGGGCAGGCAGGCGGCGGTGTTGCTGTGGGCGCTGGTGCAGCTACACCACCACCACTCTGGCACTAGCAGCCATTGTTTAAGCAGCCACTTGGTCATTGGCAGCCATTCCAGTGCCTTCCCAGTCAGGAGTTTCAGCAATGGCACGAGCACGCACCCTGGCAGCCACGCTGTCAGCTTCTCTGGCAGCGGCACTGACACCGCCAGCAGTGGCACCAGCACCACCACCCTGCAGCAGCCAGGCAGCCCTGCCCGGGACAGCATGGGGAGGCAGCCAGGGCCAGGCCCAAGGTTAGGGCTGGGGAGACGGCTGGGAGAGGAGGAGCAGAAGCGGCACGAGGGTGTGGTGGCGGCGTTGCTGGCTCACTTGCGGGTGTGCTACGACCTGCGGGCGGGTGATTTGGAGCTGGTCAACGAGGCTCTGTCATTTCAGGAGCAGCGGAGACAGCTGTGGCAGCAGCAGCAGTGGGTGTTTGTGCGGCGGGAGCAGCGGCAGCAACAGCAACCTGCTATGCAGCAGCAGCAGGGCCAGCAGGAGGAGGAGCAGCAGGGGCAGGTGCACGAGCCGCTTTGGGCGCGGCAGCAGCAGGAGGAGGAGGCGGACGTTGTTCGTGTGGCAGCGGGGCCCAATATAGAGCGGCACGCGAGTGCACCCAACCACTTGGAAAGGCAGATGGCTGCAGGCATGGAGCTGTTGCTGCTGGACCTGCTGGGCAACGGTGGCAGGGCTGCTGCCCGGGCGCGGGGCGGTGACTCACGCAGAGTAGCGGAGGCGGTTAGGGCGCTGGCAGAGCACAGCCGTGCGGGTGTGCAGGGAATGGCGGAGGAGGATGGCGAGGGTGGGCCGAGGTGGGGCCAGATGGAAGGCAGTAGTAGTGGTGGTGCTGGTGTGCAGGGAGAGGTGATGCAGTCATGGCGACGGGAAGGGGAGGAGGAGGGCCCGCTGTGGTGGAGGCAGCTTACGGTGTCAGTGCAGTCGTTCACCGAGCGTGTGGGCCAGCCTGGGCCATTGGCACCGGCATTGGGATCGCAGGATGGTGAGGGAGTGGGAGCGCGCGCGAGGCCATGAGCACGCAGTGCGCCAATCGTGTGGATTGTTCAATCCGTGTGCGTGCTCCACCACTGCGTACGTGGCCATGTGCAATGCAAGTGGCCTGAGGGCAGCGATCGAGCTGTGCAAAGCTGTTGGAGTTCGAATCGTGTGATCGACTCTAGGGTTCCTCCCGATGGCCACGTTGAGCGCACTCGCAAGTCGCCCCCAATCGACACGGGAAGCGACAGCGATGGCTGCACCAGCGCAGGCTGCCGTGCCTGAGGCGCCAGCGGCGCGCTTCGCCTCGATGTGGCGCTGCACCAAGCGCGCGGATCTCACCGTGGTGCTGGCGGTGGCTGGAACGGAAGAGGACAGTGACTGTGAGACTGCACCAGCGCAGGACGGGGAGGGCCAGGAGGTGTGGGCCAGGAGGGTGAGGGCCAGAAAGGCTCCAAGCGAGACCGCACCAGCAGCAACACCAGCAGCAACACCAGCAGCACCAGCAGCAGCACCAGAGCCAGCAGCGCCGCCCGCAGCACCAGAGCCAGCAGCACCAGCAGCAGCAGAGCCAGCAGCGGCACTCCCTGAGCCAGTGCGCGTGCCCGCGCACGCTGTCATCCTGGAGGCATCAAGCGCCTACTTCGCAACCTACATCGACACGGAGGTGGGCACGGCAGGCAGCGACAGCAGCGGCAAGCGGCAGCTGGTGGTGGAGCTGGAGGATGAGGATCACGTGCGGGCAGCGGAGGCGGTGCTTGAGGCCATGTACACGGAGCAGGTGCCAGCAGCATGCGCCTCCAACCCGCAGCAGCTGGCGCTCATGTGCCGCATCGCAGACAGGTGGCAGGCGCCCGGCTGCCTTCGCCTGGCCTTCAATGCGCTGGCGCAGCTGGACGGCGAGCATCTTACTGTGGAGGCAGCAACACAGGCATTGCAGAGCCTGCCATGCACCGCCACCTCCTCCATCAGCCAGCTGCACAACCTGGGCGCCTTCATCAAGCGCATCCTGGGGCTGCTTGGCGACGTGCACCAGGTGCTCACCACACCACCGCTGCTGAGCCTGCTGCAGCAGCTGCCGTTCAAGGCCATGCTCGCGTGGGTGGGAAACGATGAGCTGGTGGTGGACAGCGAGAACAGCGTGGTGGTAGCACTGGACTGCTGGGTGCGCGGCAATGGAGGCAAGCAGTGCAGCAAGGCCGAGCTGGAGCAGGTCAGCAGCAACATACGCGTCAAGCACCTGACGCTTGACTACAAGCAGCGTCTGCTCGAGCTGCCATGGTGGCCCCAAAGCAAGGAAGTCACGCGCTTGGCGATTCTGTACACGTCTTTGCAATGCGCCAAGGGTTGGGGCGACGACCTCCCAAGAGGGTGGCTGGCACCGCCGCGCAAGCAGCTGCCGGTGCACGTGCTGCAGCAGCGCACCAGCATCAAGTGGGATATCCCACGAGAACACCTGGAGGCACGTCTCAGCCAGGCGTCTGCCAGCAGCATTTATTCACCAGCCGTGTACGTGGCAGGGCACGGCGTGTACTTGGCCTTGCAAGTCTACGAGGCAAGCTCCGGCAGCCGCAACCTGGGAGTCTTCTTGCACAACACCGCGTACTCGGCTGGTGTGGAGGTGGTTCCAGAGGGTGATGTCACCCCACTCGTCGTCACCCACTACACGACATCGTTCGTCACTCCGTCAGCAGTACTCAAGATCATCAAAACGAGCAGGGCCCGGACGCTGTTTGACAGCGGCAGGGGTGTGGCAGCCGCCTGCACCGCGTCCTCCATCACGGACCTGGACCCGCACCTGGTGGACGGACACCTCAAGCTGCGGGCCACCTTCACGGCGCTGCTGTCGTAGCCGACGGGCCTCGCTCTGTACATGTGCGGCTGCCAACGCGGCACTATACTCTTCTAGTTGTGTCCAGTTGTATCCAGTTGTGTCCAGTTGTGTCCAGGTGTATCAGTTGCATCCAGCTACGAGCACCACGGCGAAGAGTTGTGCTCCAACCAGAACTTCTGCAAGCGATGAACAAGAGAGCAACCATGTGGTGCCGTGGGTAGTCTGAGCCATTGGTGCTGGCAATGGGATTGCGTGCCACAGGGGCGCAAGCGGTGGAGGCGAGACGTGTGCGACACTGCGAGGCGCAAGGTGGTGCGTCCGTTCGTGGCAGTGAGGCCATAGATCGCTCTGTGCGCGTGGCCATGCATAGCCAGGATGGTGGTCGCACAGCGCGGAGTTCGCAGCTGTGGCTACCTGTCAAATTGAAAAGAGTGGACCAAGGTCCAATCATCCGCGCGCATTCGCCAATGCTGCGTGCGCGATGATCGCAGCTGGTCGGGTCTCAGCGGCTCCAGCTCGCGCCGATGCACCAGCTGCAGCATCGCGCCAATGGGCGGCGATGGCCTTGGCCTCGGCATCGCTCTGCCTCACGCCACCCGCTCATGCAGCTGTGGAGCTGCAGCAGCAGCAGCCAATGGTGTGTGTATCAGCCGCAAGGTTGGGAATCCTGCGAAGGGAGGGCACGCGGGACGCACGTTCACGGATCAGCGCCTTCGCCACACGCAAGCTTCAGCACGCGCTCTCTACACGTCCAAGGTCTCCTCGCTGCCACCCATTGACCTGCAGGTTGCGCCAGCAGTCGTGTCGGCGCCAGCGCCCGCACGAAGCAGCGTGGCGCCGTGCGGCAGCAATGTGCGGTCCTGCGTCAGCAGCAGCTCTTACATGAGCCCATCCGCCTTCATGCCGCCGTGGCTGCTGCCTGAACAGGAGAGGGCCAGCGGCGCCGCAGAGTGAGTGCGTGGCCCTGAGCAGCAAGTGGCTCGGTGGCACGCAGGGCGGGGCAGGGCAGCGCTGCCATCCATCCCTAGCTTATAGCCGGGCTCATATTGTGCACATCCATCATGCGGTCCTAATAGTGCCCCACCACCTGCAGGGCCCTGAGGCGGCAGCTGGAGCTCCAAGGCGCCGTGGTGCTCGAGGACCTGGTCGGCAGTGAGGGACAGCACTACCTGCATGCCCAGGTGCGGCGCCAGGGGCTAAAAAGGGTCGAAAGGCTGTGCGCGGCATTGCTGTGTCCTGTGGCGTTGTGCTACCAAGTGACGTCTCAGCGTGGGCAAGACTGCATGAGCGCGTGCTCAAGTCAGGAAGAAGCCGGCCGCAGCCACAGGACACAGGAGATCATATGTGGCCTGATGCTATGTGATTGCCATGATGTGCAGGTGCCTTACGGTCAGGAGCGGGACGAGGTGGAGTTTGTGGTGCGGGAACGGGACCACGTCGTGCTCTTCAGGTGCGGGTCCCTTTGCATGCACCGCCTTGTCGATGGCAAGTGATGCCACAGGACGTCATGTCACCAGACCATGCTGACACCAAGAGCCACCAAGAGCCTGCGCACACTCCAACGGCTTTGCACAGCTGTTGCCGTGCCCTGGCAAGCCCTCCTCATGCAGGTCTCAGGGCGCGCCCCAAGCGGACCCCCCAGGCTGCTGGGTGCCCGGCTGCGTCAACGGCCCAAGGCAACGCGCGCGAATGGCGGCCTTGCGTGACGTGCTAGGGTGGCTCAACCTAGAGAGCGACGAGGACAAGCAATGGGTGCCCTTGTTGCTGCACTGAGCCTTTGGGAGGTGCCCTAGCTATAGCCCCTCATGCTGCACTGAGCTGTGCACGTGGTGCAGGCTTGGCACCCTATTCATTCAGTCCGTCTCTGAATACATCTGAGGCCATCAGGCGGGTGGCGCTACTGTCTCCCATCGTGCCCGCCGTCGTGATCAGTTGCTCCGCCCCGGACTTGCAATCAGGAAACCAACAGAGCCACTGGCACGTCAGTAGTGTTCAAGAAGCAGTATGAGAACACGAGAGCTGGTGCGTCTGGGCAGCCAGCTGTCGTGGAGCAGCGAGTAATTCCAGCGACCCCCGCCAAGTCAGGAATCTTCCCCAGAGCAAGCAGCAGAGGAAAGAGCAACCGGCTCGCAACCTGCGTGGCTTGCCGCCGTCACCGCCTGTTCATGATATTCCCCTAGGATGCACACTGGCCGCCACTCAGAGTGTGCGTGCACACGTAGTTTTGCCGCCGCACCACAGTTTCAGGGGCCAGCAGCGCATGAAGGTCAGGGAACTCCGGCAGGTCGTTTCACAGCGTTTCACAGGCGCCCTCACGGCGCCTGATCAATCCCACTCTGACCGCTGACAGCCAACAGCCACAGTGCACCATGATGTGACGAGCAGGCAGGACTGGTGCTGAAAGCTGAAGGGCCGTTTGAGGAAGCAGGCAGAAGGCGCGCAGTGGCAAGCGTTGGTGGCTGCATGCAGAGGCTTTGGTGCAGTCTGGCCGGCAGCTCAGGCATCTCATGATGCTGCTGGCTTAGTAGGGAACGACACGCACACGGCAAGGGAAGGACAGGATGCAGATGTCCAGGTAGGGCAACGCTAGTTCATGTGGCGAGGCGTGTTCGGTGCAGCAGCCATCGAACTTTTTGGCGTCTCAAACAGTCAAGCGGAGCACCCACAGGTACGCTGTGAGGGGGGGCGTAAAACCGCACAACGGGGCTTCCAGCAAGATTCAAGCGTTCCAACCAAGCTCTCCAGCAGCTTCTTGATGGCAAGCCGTCGAGTCGCTCTTCGGCTTCTGGGGCTCTTGATGTCTTGGGTGACGCGTGCAGCTGCAGACTGCACGATCGCGAGCTCCACACTCATCTGCTTGCCCAAATGGCTGCACCAGATGCAGCAAAGTCGGCTACCAGGCGGCGCGCTGCATGCACTGCACCAGCTCCACCGCCTCGGGCACTCCCTTGAGCGTCAGTGCGCCCAGCGGGCGCGCGTCCAGCACGTCGGCGTCGTGCTCCTCCCTGGCCTGGTCCCACGCAACCTTGGACGCCCACACCTGGCCAGCCTGGGCCTTGGCGGCGATGCGCGCAGCACGGTTCATCACGCGGCCCCTGCATCACGATAGTGGGTGCGCACGGTTGAGCCACAGAGTGGGTGTATGGATGCGAGGACGCAGCATGGCGCGCTTGACCGCGCGAAAGAAAGGTATCAATCAACCTCGGAAGCGCACCTGTAGTCGACCCTGCCCGTGCCCGGCGTGATGGTGGCGTGCACCTTGCCCGCGTCCACGCCAACCTTGAGCCGCAGCCCGCGGAACAAGACGTGCTCACCGCACGCGCCGCCTGCACAGCAGAACCAAGGCGGAACAAGCTATCACAAGTTAGGGCAGGTTCGTGGTGACTTGCACGACTTGGCAAGTGCAGTTCTCAGGCTTGCCCAAATGTCTGCGAGTCAACCTGGCAACACACGCCCTCTCCTCGCAGCCCTGCTTCCACAGCCGCACAACCACGCTCACCGCCGAAGCCCATGCCCATGACGCTCATCCGCTCGTTGCCCCCCTGCAGCTCCAGTGCCGCACCCGCCTGCGCGCCCCCGGCACTCATGCGCGGCCGCCGCCTCCCCGCGCCCTGCGCCAACGACGGGCTCGGCGGCATCGAGCCCAGCACACTGCCTCCGAACATGTGGTTGTCGACCACCACCTCCTCGCACAGCTCATGCCCGAGCAGCGTGGGATCCCACTGATCTGATAGCCTCAGTTTGCTGACGAGCTGCAGGCCGACCGTCACTGCTGTCGAGGCGGAGAGGAAGGAGCAGACGCAGAGGCCTTCAGCCATCTTCACGGCGTATCCGTCGGCTGCGGTGGCCGGGTCGAGTGGCCCGTCGACGTGTTCGAGCACTGCGGCCCGCATCAGCTCTCGCAGCTGGTTGTGGAGCAGGGCGAAGGCTTGCCCGGCGACGGTCGCGTCCCACGCGCTTAGGACGGAAGCCCCGACGACGTTGACAAAGACGACCGCTGCGTGGCCTGCGGGCGCCTGCAGTGCACCGGGTTGCGTCTGCGTGACCCCGCGCAGCGGCTTCTGGCCGAGCAGCAGCGGCATGCGCGCGGGCATGTCCGGCGCGACGGCTGCGTAGACTGCGCAGGTCCCGTTCGCGACGTCGTAGCTGGCCGCCGATCCGAACTCGTAGTCGCCGAGGTGGATGATGGACGACAGCTGCACCAGCTGGCTGGGCGAGCGCGCCAGGGCAGCCACGCACGCCTCGGAAAGCAGCACCATGCCGCCGTGACCGCAGTCGCACATGGCCTTGGTTGTGCTGAGCGCGCGCCCTCCATACTTGGTGCGCCGCGTCTCGTTGTCGAGCTTGACATCCTCAGCGGATACACCGCTGTGCAGCCCGACTCGCACCCTCAAGCCCCTGCAATTATGAGCAGGGAAGAGCCCTTAGCAACAGCCGAACATCCAAGGATAACGAGTGCACCAAGGCTCCACGGCAGGGCCGCACCAACGCCAGCGCCAACGCGCACCTCATCACGACGCTCTTGCCGGGCAGTATCAAGGCCAAACGCGACTGCGCCTCGAATCCCGGCTCCGTGTTTGACGTCGCCGACTCGACCCATCCTTTGCGAGCCATCGAGAGCACCGTCTCGTACCCGCCCACGCCGATGCTCCGCTCCCCTTCTATGCCGCCGCGGGAAGGGGTCCGGGACGCTGGAATGCCCGACGTGACGCTCACTTGGTTGGTGCTGCGATCGAGCAACAGGTTCGGGCGGTTGCGGCAGCAGTTCTGGGACTCCGGGGGTTGTAAGCACGCAGTTGTCAACAGGCCGGACGCTCACTGCGCTCACTGCGCAGCTGGTGAAGAGCTCCACCGGTTGCTCAGACACAGAGACTTGGCGCACCTGATTGGGCCCGACGGCGACGGCGCTCCCATGAACGAAGGGCGCAGCTCCAGCGTGCCGGCGACCCTGCCCGACGGCAGGGGGCCCGACGGCAGGGGCCCCGACACCGCCCCCGTCCCGAGAGCTCCGTTGCCTGCGACCGAGTCCCTGTGCTCCAGCCCGAACGGCCCCCCGCTCGCCAGCAGCGCCGAGGGCACGAGCCCCACCGACCCGCGCGGCGACAGCGCGCCGTTCGCACCGCCTAGGACAAAGCTGCGCACGCCGGAGACTGCGTTGGCGACGGCCTGGGAACCACGGGGTGTGGTGGCGATGAAAGGATCAGCGTAGTCCTTGGTTCCCATCGTCAGTGAAGGGCCGCTCTCGGCCTTGCCCCAGAGCTCGCCCATGTCGAACTTGCCCTTCTGTGTACAGGTCACGGACACGCGCACGAATGGCTGTTAGGCGTAGTAAAGAGGTTCTCTCTGCAGCTTGGGCCTTGTGTGCCGACTGAGGCTGACAGTGCCATGAGGCTAAGACCCTGTGAGGCTCGGGGCCTGGGTGAGAGTTAGCCTCGGCTGAGTTCCGGGGCCCAACCAGAGCCCGCCCACCTGAGCGAACAGCGTGTGGGCCGCCTGGCACTGCAGGAGCTCCTCGGGCCACTGGAGCTTCATCAGGCCCCGCTGGAGGTCCTGCACACACAGTGCACCAGGGTGGGCGGGCGGTGGGAAGTGCAGGCAGGTGAACACTCCGCTGACTTGCCAAGCGTCACCTAAAGTATCTGTCCGAATGCAAGGCAATCAATACTGACGCGTGACGCCTGCCCGAAAACCTTCTCAAAAACCTCACCTGTGCGAAAGCCAGTGCGTCCCAGGGCGACGCGAATACCACGATGAAGCTGTCTCCCTCGGTGTCAGACTCGTACCCTCCATGCTGGTCCAGCACCTTGCGCACCAGCTTGTGGTGCATGTCCAGCACCGCGTTCATTGTCTCCTGGGGCAACGTCTCCCTGCAGGCGTTGGCGAATGCAAGAGGGTGGCGTTGGCAACCGTACATGCGTTGGCACCCGCGTGCACTTGCTTGCTGCTACAGGCTCAGCCCGTCCGCAAAGTGCGCCGCACCCGGCTACCCCGACCGGCCTGCAGCAGCGCCGGCTGAAGGCACGCAGCAACAACAGCAACACGCGCCCCACCACTCCCTCGCCACTCACCACAGCGTGGTGCTGCCCTCCACATCCGTCACCACCAGCGTGGTGTCCGGCCCCGCGCCCGGCGCCTTGACCTTGCCAAACAGACCGCGCCGCGTGCGCACACGCCACACGACGAACGCCGCCGCGAGCGCCGCCAGCACCGCGAACCCCACGCAGGCCGCCAGGATGATGCCGATCGTGGCCTGCTGCGACAGCCCGCCTGACGAGCTGCTGTCTGGAGGGATCGTGGACAGGGCGGCGGGGGAGGGAGGGAGCGGCGGAGGGCTGGGGATGACGAAGCGGCGGCGCAGGTTCAGACCGGCCACGTAGCCGTCGCCTCGCTGCGTCCACGATTCGTACAGCACGCACGGGCTGTCAAGCCTGACGGCTAATGCAAAGCAGCAGCAAACCAAGGTGTGGCTCGCGCGCCCAACTGGTTGCCCCTACCCTAGCCCAAGCTTTGCAGAGAGCAAAAGCTCCCTGGAGAGAACACGGCTGATCAGCTGCAGCAATGGAGGCATGCGCCCGCTTACCAGCACCTACTCCTCACCTGTTGCAGCGGGGACTTGGCTGCGATGCTGGCAAACGTCCTGGACGCGGCGGCCTGCGCCGCCTCCACGCTCGTGCCGTTGCGGATCGCAATCACGGCGCTCACCAGCGCCTCCCTGCCACGAGGCACAGGCAGTAGCAATGCAGCAGTGGAAAAGTGACCAATGTGAGATGGAATGCTTTGCTGGGGTGCACGGCATCCTCCACGGCTCACGCAGACTACCAACTCGCAAAGCGCTCCCACAGCCCTAACGCAAGGCCAGCGCGCCCACACCAGTACTAGCACCCACAGTCCTCACCGGTAGCCGATGCCGTCCTGGATCCTCAAGTCTAGCGCAGTGTTGAGGTTGTCAGCCAGCAGGCGCGTGGCGTTGAGGTACTCGGCGACGTCAGTGTCGTTGTACCCTTTGGTCACCCAGGAGGAAAGGCAGGAGCGCGTGACGCACAGATGCCGGTACCTGTGGCAAGGCACGGCACGGCACACACAGCATGCCGGAGTGAGACATTGGTGTGTAGCCGTTGCGCTGACAGGAGGACAGGCAGGCGAGCGTCACGCACAGGCGCAGGTAGTGTGGCAGGGCACGGCACAGGTGTGCCGTTGCGGCTCTGCTTTTAAAAACATTGTGCGCTCCCCAGCAGCACCTGAGACACACAACAGGCTCGAAGAAGTGTGCTTTTCAGCGGTCAAAAAGCCCGCACCTGAAGGGCCCAAAGGTCCCGAGCGCCATGACGCTCTGCGGGCAACACAGGCAGAGCCAGCATGTATTTGCACACCGTCTTGCAAGCATCAGCCTCCCACCCGTCTTGTCAAGTGCCAGATATCTGGCATAGGCGGCGAGATCAAGCGTCTCGGACAGTGTCCACAGTCACTGACGCACCAGCATTGAGATCTGGTAGTTGGTGAAGAGGGCGGATACCTGGTAGGCAGCGCCGCGCATCACGGACGGAGAGTAGGCATTGACCTGCACGGTTGTGTGTTGGAGGCATATACCAGGCTCTTGACACAGCTCACAGTCGGCAGAGGCCAGTAGCGCGCATCACGCATGGAGAGTAGGCATGTCCACCAGGTCGACCTGGTTGACCTGGTTTGAGCGTGGAAAGCTGACGGACCCCAGTTCCCAATCACGATAGATGCAAGAGTCTGCCACGGCGCGGCGTGCCACGGTCACGACGCTACAGCCAGGCGCACCATGCCCAGGCCGCAGGTGTAGCCACTGTAAGACGCCCGGTTGATGCCCACGCCGTCAACCCAGGTTGCGTAGGGGCAGAGGGACGGGGTGCACGGCACCAGCTTGCCTGCGTCCAAGGCAAGGTGGGGCCAAGGGAGCGTCATGCTGAGCTGCTCCACACCTGGTGCGCCAGACTGCTGGCCCGCAGCCGACATACAGTACGTGGCAGGTGTCCGCGAAGCACAGGCAGCTGGGGAGCATGAGGACAACCACCCGTGCCACGCACAGTGCCACAGCTTCCGCGCCCTCTTACCTGTTGCCCTGTCAATGACTTGGGTGGAGCCAGGGACCAGCGCTGTGCCCACTCGGCCACCCAGTTTCCCCACCACTTGGGACGCCTGCAGGCAGTGCGTGGAGAGGGGCAACATGATCTGCGTTGTGCCTTTGAGCGTTGCCATACGGGCTTTTGGCAGCCTCTGGGCGGCAGTGCCAGCCGAGGTGGGCGTTTCATAGAGCACGCTTCCGGCCAGTGTGCGCCAATGCGCTTTACTGTGTGCTTCCGTCCTAATGCTAACCGTAAACCTAGCAGCGCTGGCGGCGCACCTTGAACGTGACAGGGCTGCCGATGGCAATGGCGCACTGCCCCAGCACGAAAGGGTCATTGGTACCCGTGTCTGAGCGCGTGCCCTGCTCCCGGTTGTACGGCATGGCCTGGCGGATCACGTCCAGACCCGCAGCCATAGCCTGCGAGTGGTGTGGCACAGAGGGAGGACGAGGGCAGCTCCCTGCGAGTGAGTGGGTTGGCACCAAATCCTGAACCGCAGCCATCGCCTGCAGGCGGTGCAGCAACTGAGAACAGGATACACCTTAGCCCTGCAGCCGTCTGTGTGTCTTTAGAACACACACATGTATACTCACCGGCGAGTCGACAAACGAGTTCATATTTTCCGGGTCGAAGAGCCAGCCCGTGCTGGTGCCCTTGGTCTGCGTCATGCTGGCCAGGAGCTGCGCGATGATGATGCTGGCGTCCATCAGCAGGCCGTTGTTGGTCTCCAGGCACAGCGCAAAGTCGCCCACTCCGTCTGCAGCACATGTACACAAGGCGCAGCAGGTGTGCACATGGAATTGAGTGGACGTGCCGTTCAGGACGCTGAGGCAACCAGCACGCTGGCGCATCTGCAGAGCCTGCTCCTCCTCCTCCTCCTCCTCCTCCTCTCTTCCTCCTTTTCTAACTTTCCACCTATCACCCACCTCCG
>QAXK01002304.1:0-11702 GCA_004335735.1 Chlorella sp. KRBP | reverse complement strand
CCCACCTCCACCCACCAAGCCGCCCCCGCCCCGCCCTCCGCCTCCACCTCCAGTCAGGTCACCGCCTCCCAAGCCCCCGCCGCCATCTCCGCCACCTGGTAAGACACGGATACGTTTGTCGCTGTTCGCTCACTTGGGTTCGTATGCAGCATGGGAATGGCTTTGCTGCACATCCGGCTTGTACGCACACAACCCTGAAGGCCATGATGCTGACGCACGTCCAGTCAGGCACACGCAGGCACGGCCTGGCAACACAAGAGTGCCAATTGTGTCTCTTTGGCTGTGTGCAGGCAGCAGCGGCGTGGGTGGCATCCTGACGCGCGCCCTGTGGACGCAGTTCTTTGGCCAGAGCACCAGCACCGCCACGCCTGGATGCGTGGGCGAGTTCTACACGTACGACTCGTTCATCACGGCCGCTGCGGTGAGAGAGTGTGTGTGCAGCTTGCAAACGGGGCGGGCCCATGCCGCAGCCAAGGCACCAGCACACCGCGCACCCGCCGCAGCAACCAAGCCTTGGGGCCAAAGTGTGGGGCTCTTCTGACAGGGCCACGGTGCACTGCTTTGCAGGTGTGCAGCAGTGGTCATGAGCGCAGGAGGTCGTGTAATTTGGTGTCAACTCGCATGCTTGGTCAGCGTGTGAGCATGTCCTTGCTGCCTAGTGTGAGCTGCTGTTGAGTGCAGGCACGCTCAACGCTGTGGTGGCGATCGGGTGGTGTGGGAGGCGATTGCATGTGAGCGGTGCGTGTGCACACTGCTTGCCCGCAGTCCTTCCCTTTGTTTGGCACGGTGGGTGATGACGCCACGCGACGCTCCGAGGTGGCGGCCTTCCTGGCACAGGTCAGCCACGAGACCACGGGCGCAGCACCGGGCGCATTCAACAGGTGGGCACAACAGGCTGTTGTTCTTGGTGGTGGTGTTGGTGGTGCATGCCTTAAGCCGGGGCGGCTGCTCGGGTTTCAGCGGGTAAATATTGGATAACCATCCTCATGCAAGCGCAACAGCTTGTGATGCCGTTGGGGACCGTGGTCTCGCCCCACCATGCGACAGGCAGAACATATGCGGGCCTTCCTGCTGCCTTACTGCATGGTTGTGGGCTGCTGGCCGCTCGTCGTGCACATGAGGTCTTGCGGAGCATGGGCTGCACGGCTTGGGGGCGCTGTAACACAGGGCTGTCCACAGCACAGCAAGCAAAGCATGCGCCTGCCTTGTTCAATGTCGCGGTGGCTGCAGGGGCCTCTGCTTCCTGTGTGAGGGCGGCAACTGCAACAATCCAAACGCCTATTGCGACAGCTCGAGCACCCAGTACCCTTGCGCGTCTGGGCAGAGATACTTTGGACGCGGACCCATCCAGGTGTGAGGTTTGGCTCGTATCTGTACACCATGGGCTATCCCTATCCTGCCTGCGCCACACCATGGGCTATCCCCATCCTGCCTGTGCCGCACCATGGGCTGTTCCCTTCCTGCCTGCGCCACACCATGGGCTATCCCCATCCTGCCTGCGCCACAACATGGGCTATCCCCGAAAATCCTGCCTGTTCCGCACACCACATCACCCTCCGCTCGCCTGCTTATATCTGTTATCCTCATGCCACCCTCCCTGTGCCATCCCCACCATCACGCAGCTGTCGTGGAACTACAACTACGGCGCTGCCGGCGCTGCCCTGGGCCTGTCCCTGCTGTCCAACCCAGGACTGGTGGCCTCGGACCCCGTGATCGCCTTCCGCACCTCTCTGTGGTTCTGGATGACAGCGCAGTCGCCCAAGCCCTCGTGTCATTCGGTCATGACCGACAACCCTACAAACACCCAGGTGAGGCAATTGGTGCATACAGTCTGCTTGAATGTGCTTGCCTTGTGAGGCAACAGGGGGCCGCAAGTGCACGTCAGATGTCCAGCCAGCACATGCACACCGAGGAGTGTGAGACGTGCATACCTCGACCGCCCCACACGCGCGCATGCGCAACCGCACACACACCCGTGCAGGTCAACCGCTTTGGCACGACCACCAACATCATCAACGGCGGCCTGGAGTGCGGCCCCAACGCGCCAAACACGTCGGGGGACACGGACCGGGTGGGATACTACAAGGTGTACCTGGCAGCGATGGGGGTGGCGGCGCCGCCGGACAGTCTGCTCACATGCCGCAACCTCATGCCCTTTTGAAGGCTGTAAAGTGGCTGCGCTGCGACTGAGGAGTGGGAAGGTTGAAAGAGTGCAGGTAGGCGTGTTTGAGGCTTGAGGCTGGCTCGGACAAGTGTTGCGGTAGAAGCTGCTGGCGCGGTGCGTGCGCGTGCCCACGCTCTCCTTCTTGCCGCCTGCTGCCGTTCTGACCGTGGACTGGTGTGCCGCTGTAGCCCCGTACCGTTGAATTACTTGTTGCGGTGTGGTGTGGGCGACCATCCTGCTTGTACAGCGTGCGCCATAACCTGTCGTGATCATTTTGAAGCAGTTCGGACACACTTTCGGACGGGGTGGCGACTCCAACTCGTGACTGTCTGTGGTTGGCTGGCCCACGGATTCATCCTTTTTGCGTGGACGCACTGAAAGGCGTATTCATGCACGTGCGGGCAGCACTGCACTTGGTGAAGACGGCGCTTGTGTACCTGCGTTGACTACGGAGCATGAGGTGGCTGGTGCCAAAGGGCCAAGATTGCTGTGCTTTTGGTGGCCAGATGCGGAGATTCATCCATACTGTGGTAGCTCTGTACGTGTGATCTGCAGCGGTGTACGTCATCTGGCAGGTAGTGTAAGCTGAGCGGCTCTCGTGGTAGCTGGCATTGACTGGTCCAATCGCACCAGCAGCAAAACCATGCAGACCGAACGCGCCGCGCTATTCGCGTGGGGGGGCAGCTTGGCCAGTGCACGCGCAGTCCTGGCCATGGGTGGGTGCGTCCACAGTGGCAAACTTTGCGACCTCTCAGCCTGAGGAGATGTTGAGGACCTGTTGTACATCCTGTAATCAGGCCGCTTTTTGCACACGCTGCGTAGACGCGAGGAACCTCTCCCATGTGAGCCACTGCGAGCGCGTTCTGCTTGCAGTGTACTGGCCATCATGATGGCGTTGAAGAAGAAGGAGAACTGTTGTGCAGGAAGAGTAGACTAAGCACGTCTCACTTTTTGTCGGACAAATGGATAACTCAAAGTGGGCCACAGGCAAGCGGACCAGGCATCACAAGTGCCTCCTGCCGCAAAGAGCGTCGATAAAGCAGATGAGACATGTGTGGCGGTGTAGCACAACAGCAGTTGCACACTGCTGCAAAGTGCTTCCGGTCCCGCAAGAGATAGTATTAAGGCGCGCGAGTATGCAGCCAGCACTTTGCGGACACAACAATGCGGTCAGCATATCCATGCACCATTCGGCGGCTTTGGGTCTAGTAAGAGTGCTTGTGCACGACGACGAACGTAGTAGACAAACTGCTGCAAATGTGCATCACGTTGAGTGTGCAGGTGGCAAGGCACATCCGCAATTGCTTCTTTTACCCACCAGCATCCCGCCAACAGCGCCTTGCCGAAAGTACCGACCCGTACGTCGCTTCGCGATGCTCAAGTGTCAAGCAGGGACAGCGTGTTGCTGCTCAAACTCAGCTGGCTCGCCAGGAGCCTACATTTAACTTGAATGCGTGATGGATGAGTACACTTGCCCTGCCATTAAGACGACCTTAGGCTGCCCGAGGACCTTACCCCAGGCTACCAGGCCGGTCGCGTTGCATCTTCTCTACTTGTCTACCAGGCGGCGCGCTGCGTGCATTGCACCAGCTCCACCGCCTCGGGCACTCCCTTGAGCGTCAGTGCGCCCAGCGGGCGCGCGTCCAGCACGTCGGCGTCGTGCTCCTCCCGGGCCTGGTCCCACGCAACCTTGGACGCCCACACCTGGCCAGCCTGGGCCTTGGCAGCGATGCGCGCAGCACGGTTCATCACGCGGCCCCTGCATCACGATAGTGGGTGCACACGGTTGAGCCACAGAGTGGGTCATGCATGCGATGATGCAGCGTGGCACGCTTGACCGCGCGACAGACAGGTATCAATCAACCTCACACAGGAAGCGCACCTGTAGTCGACCCTGCCCGTGCCCGGCGTGATGGTGGCGTGCGCTTGGCCCGCATCCACGCCAACCTTGAGCCGCAGCCCGCGGAACAAGACGTGCTCGCCCAGCCTCGTTGTGCCTGCGCCGCACATGGCGCCATGAGCGCAAGTATCGGTCTATGCACTGGTACCACAGGCGCACGCCACCACACCCTCATACTCTTCAAACGGCGGTGTGCACGAGCATCTTACCGGTGCGATTCAACGCAGTGGGGCGATCGCCTCTGTACCCTGCGCCCTGCGCCTCGCTGATCGCCGCCATGGCCGCCGCCGGGCTGAGCCGCTGCTGCCGGCGCCCAGAGTCCGCAGCCGTCGGACTCATCGGAGGGCTGCCGGCCTCGCCGTCATCGTCGCCCCGCTCGCTCCCAGCCCTGAACATCAAGGCGCCGTCGACCACCACCTCCTCGCACAGCTCGTGCGCGAGCAGCGCGGGATCCCACTCGCGCGTGAGGCGAAGCTTGTCGACGAGTCGCACGGCGGTCATCACTGCGGTGGAGGCGGAGAGGAAGGAGCAGACGCAGAGGCCCTCCGCCATCTTGACGCAGTACCCGTCGGCTGCGGCGGTCGGGCCGAGGGGCTCATCGAGGTGGTCGAGCACTGCGGCCCGCATCAGCTCTCGCAGCTGGTTGTGGAGCAGGGCGAAGGCTTGCCCGGCGACGGCCGCGTCCCACGCGCTGAGGACGGAAGCCCCGACGACGTTGACGAAGATCACTGCTGCGTGGCCTGCGGGCGCCTGCAGTGCACCGGGCTGCGTCTGCGTGACTCCGCGCAGCGGCTTCTGGCCGAGCAGCAGCGGCATGCGCGCGGGCATGTCCGGCGCGACGGCTGCGTAGACCGCGCAGGTCCCGTTCGCGACGTCCGATCCGAAAGCGTAGTCGCCGAGGTGGATGACGGACGACAGCTGCACCAGCTGGCTGGGCGAGCGCGCCAGGGCAGCCACGCACGCCTCGGAAAGCAGCACCATACCGCCGTGACCGCAGTCGCACATAGCCTTGGCCGTGCTGAGCGCGCGCCCTCCGTACTTGGTGCGCCGCGTCTCGTTGTCACCCTGGACGTCCTCAGCGGATACGCCAGTGTGCAGCCCGACTCGCACCCTCAAGCCCCTGCAATTTTGCGAGCAGAGAACAGCCCAGATGTCAACAGCCGGTATCCAAGGCTAACGAGTGCATCAAGGCTCCTTGACAGGACCGCACCAACGCCAGCACCTCGCTCACCTCATCACGACGCTCTTGCCGGGCTGCATCATGCCCAGGCGCGACTGCGCCTCGAAGCCCGGCTCCGTGTTTGACGTGGCCGACTCCACCCAGCCCCTGCTAGCCATTGTCAGCACGGTCTCGTTGTCGTGCGGTCCGCCGAAGCTTCTCCCGGACGCGAGAGCTGTCCGAGCCGAGGCGCCGAGACGAGGCGCCAGCAGCGTCCCGGAGTGCGCGCTGACAGGCACCCCGTTGGTGCTGCGAGCAGGGCAGGTCGGAAGGGACCGCAGCGCTTGTATACAGTAGGCTGCTGCGCGCGAGTCGATGCTTGGTGGTCTGCGAGGCGTAGCCCTGTGGACACATCGCACTCACCTCGCAGCGCTCTGGTTGCCAGCGCTGGCCGCCGACGCGCGCGTGTCGAGCTGTGCCAGTCCCCCAGGGCTCAGGATTAGCTTGTGCGCCGGCAAGCCAGCATTGCCGCCTCGAGCCTGAGCCGTAAGGTCGATGCTGGCCCCCGCGGACGCGTTCGGCAGCAGCGGCGCGGATGGCACGGGTCGCGACGGCTGCGCCGCCAGGCCGACCGCCGACATGTCCAGGCTGACACGGCGCGGAGGGATGGGCGCGCCGCCGAGTGTCGATTGCTGCGGAACCTGCGGGGCGCAAGGCTGCTGCTCGTTCTCGTATGGCTCCAACCTGACGCTCTGCACTTGGCGGATCGCCTCGGTGTGCCGAGGCGAACCCGGCGCGTTGTTGGACCAGAGCATGCTGCGCAAGCTGCCGATGGCGTCGTGCGGCATGGACGCTTTGGGGCTCATCATGGCGGCGGCGAAGGGGTCGGCCTTGGGAAGGATGCCCGAGGCAAGGCGTGTGGTTTCGGCGGCGCCGATGCCTGCCTCGCTGCGACCCCACAATTCGGCCAAGTCGAACTTGCCCTTCTGCGTCCACAGTTTGCGGGCACCAGGAGCGTTTCCAACCGTCAGAAAGTGGTTCAAGGCACGAGGACCTTGGTATGTGTGGCTGGACCTGCAGATGCATTGCGAGGACCCAGCCCAACCAGAGCCCACCCACCTGAGCAAACAGCGGGCGGGCCGCCTGGCACTGCAGGAGCTCCTCGGGCCACTGCAGCTTCATCAGGCCCCGCTGGAGGTCCTGCACGCACAGTATGGCGCGTGGCGGGCAGGCGGGTGAACACTACACGCCCGTTCAACCTGGCTTGCCAAGCGTAAACTACAGTATCTTGCCGAATGCAAGGCCATACTCACGCGCGCACGCCTGCCCGGAAACCTTGGCAAAAAGCAAAAAGCCTCACCTGTGCGAAAGCCAGTGCGTCCCAGGGCGACGCGAACACCACGATGAAGCTGTCTCCCTCGGTGTCAGACTCGTAGCCTCCGTGCTGGTCCAGCACCTTGCGCACCAGTTTGTGGTGCATGTCCAGCACCGCGTTCATCGTCTCCTGGGGCAACGTCTCCCTACGCAGGCAGTGGCAAAGGCGAGAGGGTGGCGATGGCAAGCGTACGTGCGTTGATGCGCTGGCACCCGCGTGCACTCGCTTGCTGCTACAGGCTCAGCCCGTTTGCAGAGTGCGCCGCAGCACCCGGTTACCCCGACCGGCCCGCAGCCGCGCCGCAGCCGCGCCGGCTGAAGGCATGCAGCAACAAAAGCCAACACGCGCCCCACCACTCCCTCGCCACTCACCACAGCGTGGTGCTGCCCTCCACATCCGTCACCACCAGCGTGGTGTCCGGACCCGCGACCGGTGCCTTGACGCTGCCGAACATCAGCCTCCGCTTCTTGCCCTGCCGCACCATGACGACCGCCGCCACGAGCGCCGTCAGCAGAGCGAAACCGGCGCAGGCCGCCACAATGACGCCGATCATCGCGGGCTCCGACAGGCCGCCTCCTCCTGATGACGCGCTGTCGGGGGATCCGCTGCTCGACGCTGGAGGCTGGGGAGGGGGGCTGGGGATGATAAAGCGGCGGCGCAGGTTGAGGCCCGCAACGTAGCCGTCGCCCCTCTGCGAGCGAGTGTTGCGGTCGCGTGGTGGTGCGTGCGCGAGGTGTTGGCTGGGGATCGAGTGCGAGTGTGGTCGGTGTGGTCGACGTGGGGGGGTGTCGACAGCACGCCCCCTTTGCCCCTAGCTAGCTCAGACCTACCTCCTGTAGAGGCGTCTGGGCAGCGATCGCGAGGAACTGCTGGGAGGCGCGGGCCTGCACCGCGCTGACGCTCGCGCCGCTCTTGAGCAGCCCAATCGCGTTCGTCAGCGCTTGCCTGCGCGCACGATCAACGGTGGGGAAGCGTGAACGCGGGAACCTGGCGGCGCACCCAGCGCAAGGGCTGCAGCTCCCGACCAGCTGGCAACAGTCAGTTAAGCATGTGCGCCCTCCACCGCCGGTTTGCTATACCTGGCAACTGCGAATGCCGTGTAGTGATGATGATGACGATGATGAGTCAGTTAAGCCAGGAGGTGCAGCACAGGCTATGCGCAGGTATATACGAGCCGCACCTGTACTCGGCGCCGTGTGCGATGCGCAGCTCATGGGCATAGTTGGGGGACTCGGCCACCAGCCGCGTGGCGTTGAGGTGCTGCGCAACGTCGGTATCGTTGTAGCCCATCCTCATCCAGGAGGAGAGGCAGGCACGCGTGACGCACAGGTGCTTGTTCCGAAAGGGTCCAACTGACCCCAGGGCCATTACGCTCTGCATAGGAATAGGAGGTCAGCCCAGGCAGGATGTCAACGTCACAGCACCAGGTGTCCAGCCTCTGCCACTGAGCTCTACTGTCGACAGCGACAACAAAACAAGGCCTGCACCAAACTCACCGACTGGGAGAGCTGCACGGACGTGAAGAGCGCCGCCATACTGTACGCCGCCGCTTTCATCACGCTCGGGCTGCGGGCGTTGACCATGGTCAAGGTGCCTGCGAGTGCACGTGAGGAGCAAGCGTGTGCTCCGGTGGGCTTCATGTTGGTGTTGGTGTTGCATGCCATCCGCCGGGGCTTGTGTGTCGGCTGGGCCAACCTGGGGCCAGCCTGGCGCACATGCACCCAGCAGCGTCTTGACATCTACAGTAGCACTAGCAAGGAACACCAACAAACCTGTGTAGCCCGAGAAGGAGGCGTAGTTGATTCCTGTATCCCCGGACCACGTGGCGTATGGGCAGAGTCTGGGCGTGCACGGCGTCAGCTTGCCTGCAGCCAAACGGGAAGCACACGTTGAGCGACGGGCCATTGAAGAGGAGGGGCATGGCAAGGCGCCTTGCGTGCTGTCAGGGCGCGCGGCCGGACGTGTGACTTTTGTGCTGCTCTTCGGGTCTGATGGCTCGGGCTGCATGTGCGTGCTTCTTGGTGCTCACATGTGGTTCTCTCATGCAAGCGGTGCTCTCTGTGCTGCTGTGTGTGATGGCCTGTGCTAGGGAGTCGCTGACCTGTGGCTCGGTCCAGGACCATGGTGGAGCCAGGGATGGGTGCCGTGCCCACGCGTCCACCCAGCTTCCCCACCAGCTGGGACGCCTGCAGGCACGTGTGAAAACGTTGGAGGGTTGGAAAAGGGTGTTGGGGCGCAGACTCACAGTCCGTGCATGTAGGTTGAACCAACACAGTGACGCGCTCTGCGCTGGCCTCAACCTGTCCTGCGGCTTCAATGGCGTTGTGTGTGCCCCTGCTGCTCACCTTGAAGGCCATGACGTGTGAGATGAGGATGGCGCACTGGCCCTGCACAAAAGGGTTGTTCGTGCCCTCGTCCGTGTACTCGCCCAGCGGCTTGTTGTACGGCAGGAGCTGCTGCACGATCTCAAGAGCCCGGGTCATGGCCTGCGGTGCATTAGGGTTCAGGTTAGAGGCACACGGAGCGGTCAGCGGGGCATGCTCGCTGGGAAGAGGATGGTCGCTGGGAGTTGAAGCATCTGGCGTCGGGGTAGCTGTCAGTGGCAGTGTGTTATGCAACAGGTGCAGCCATGCAGCTACCCGGGCAACTCACAGGGGAGTCGACGAACGAGTTCATGTTTTCCGGGTCAAAGAGCCATCCCGTGCTGGTGCCCCTGGTCTGGGTCATGCTGGCCAGCACTTGGGAGAGCAGGATGCTCGCGTCGTTGAGCGTGGCGTTGGACAGCTCCAGGCACAAGGCGTGGTCGCCCACGCCATCTGCGGAGCGGACGAGCGCGCACAAGCGGATGCACACGCGGAGTTGGCCTTCCACCTGCTTAGCGAAACCCGCATGCAATGGCAATGGCTAATGCAAGATGACTACAATGCGGCTCCTCTTACCTCCGTTCATGTCGGTGCCGTTGAGGGCGATGGCCGCGGTGAGCAGCTCCTGCCACGTGCTGGGCGGTGGTACGCGCGCCTTGGCGAGAACATCCTTGCGGTAAATCGTGTGCTGCATGATGCTGCTGACCGGCAGCCCGACGACTGAGCCGTTGAACAAGGCAGAGTACGACCGAGTGATCCTGTTGGGTGGGAGCGCAGGTGTGCAGCGCAGCGCTAGGTGAACAGTGCACAACACGGCAAAGCCGGGCAGCGACGCAAACCACGCCAGTTGCGTCTGGTGCAGCCATTCTAAAAAGCAAGCACGTGCAGCTCTGCGTCTGCCAATGGTGCACGAACGGGTGGGCTGCGGCGGCACGGCAAATGGATGGGAGCTTACACACGCACCAGCCAGCCTCCATCACGACTCACGTGAGAAAGTCGGTCCAGTCCAGCTTTGCGTCATTCAGCACGTACGAGTCGAGGTTCTCCAGGTACCCAGCGTTGCTCAGGTCCAAGGTCCACGCATTGTCCTGAAGGGCATGGACACGCGAGCCGCACAGCGGGGGCGAGTCCGTGTGTGTGTGTGTGTGCGCTTGCAAATGGGGCGGCCCAGCCGCGGTGACAGGGCAGCACGGATCAGCAGCTGTGTAATCAATGCACGGATTCGCTCCAGGTACTTGTAGCCCGCACACAGATGCGGTGATCACAGGTCAACACCACGGACGGTCACCTGGCCCTTACTCAGGCCCAGAGCACGCCAGAACAAATCATCAATGCTCACCAGCGCCCAGGTGTCGTAGTAGCTGCTGCCCACTGTCTTTGCCTGCGGCCATTCGAGCACACGGCCTTGGTCAGATGTCTCGTCGCGCTGCAGGACCGCCAATGCACTATGTCAGCACTGCTTGCGCCTTGCCTGGTTTAGCACTGCGTCACCAATGGCATCGCCGGTCAGGAAGGCGGGGTCCAAGTCCCAGCCCGTGGTCGTCTTGAGCACCGGGGCGACCTTGGCGATGATGTCCGCCGACTGGCTTGGCAGCATGAGCCTCAGTGGCTGCGTGCATCAGGGGCCAAGCAATGAGGAGCACGAGCCTCAGCACGTTGCTGTGCGAGCTCCGCGTCCCCGGGCTGCTGATTGCGTCCGTGGCCACGCCAGCGCCACCCCAGGCTCTCACCCGGATGGAGGACACGCCAGAACCCACGCCCACGCACGCCAGCATCGCTGCCGTGATGTTGTTGAGCAGACTTGCGCTCAGCAGCGGTGACCTGCACGATGCGGGACAGTTGGTGCGTATGGACCCCTGGCGGCCTCGGAGACCCGGTCAGCCTGCCGCTGCTACAGCTGGGAGTAGCGCACCCTTGCGTGAACGACGAGAGGCGCGCCAGGCACGCGCTGTCCACGTCTGGCGCCTCCTCGAGAACAGCCCCGGACTGCGCGTGCACTTGGCCAAGCTGGCCCCACGCGACGAGCAGAGGCAGCAGTAACGCTGCAGCGCGTACTGGCTGCATGGCGTCGCTGCTAGTGCGATTGGCGCAGGTACTGCCAACTACCGCGCGAGGGCCACTCAGCTCCGGGCCATTGCGCTGGACTTTGATGTGGACTTTGATGGTTTGTGCTAGTGTGCTCGCTTGGGGTTCGCCTTGTGCTGCTTATCGGCGAGACGTTTTGTACGACACCTTCTCATCTCACACACGGTCCCAGCAGGAGCAGGTCCAGTAGAACGCCAGCAGCGGTGACTACAATTGTGCCTGTGGGAGAGCCTGGCTGCCACGCACCCCAGATCGTCCACCTGAGAGCAGACGGGCTCTCCTTGCAGCGCTGAGCTTTGAGCATGATCGGAGACTGCATCCGTGGCAGGGGCAGCGCGTCCTCGTGGCGTGTGTGTGTGGCGCCGGTGGCCCCGCGTCGCCATGCGTGCTGCGCCCCACGGTGTGCGTCCCGGCAAATCGCACAAGTCAGCACACGCACAGAGCACTCACCACGATGGCACGCAGCAAGAAGGGCACGCGAGCAGCAGCAGCAGGAGGAGGAGGTGCAGGAGCAGGCAGTGCGGCAGGCGCTCCGGTGCAGCGCAGCGCCAAGCGAGGGCGTCGCGGGAGCGCAGCAGCACCCGCCTCCGCGCCTGAGACCCCGGCATCGCTTATCGGTGAGCGTAGCGCTGGGCGCGCAGCGAGAAGCCGAAGCG
>QAXK01002301.1:0-20738 GCA_004335735.1 Chlorella sp. KRBP | reverse complement strand
GGGGGGGGGGGGGGGGGGGAGGGCTCACCTGTGGGTCTGCAAAGAAGTCCTTGAGGGGCTGCGGCAAGCGGTAGCCCATGCGGCAGGTGCGTATCAACACAGCCAACCTGCAGCAATGGCGACAGAGCGGCCACATGTCAGCGTCACAACTGGACAGCATGATGCCACAGGCTGCACATGTGGACCTCCACAAAAAGGATCGCTACTGGCCCAGTGCAGTGGTGCAAGCATTGAGGTGTGCCGTGCTACGCAGCAATTCTACACCTGTGGCTGGTGGCCAATTCTACACCTGCGCAGCTCGTGCACTGTTTCAAGCATTGAATGGACAGCAACTGGACCCCCATCCCCCTTGAATGCATTACAGACAAGCCGGTGCAGGCGCTGTTTCAACACATGCCGGGCTGTGCATGAGCCGTCCTCTGCTGTGCTCATCCACTGCGCTAAGTGTGCTTTGCTGAGACACATGTACTTGCCTGCTTGTCGCCAGCTGCACCATAGCCACAGGAGTGAACCCCCTGCCAAACTCAGGCCGCCACTCCAGGTCAATGGCAACCACTGGGTCTTGCATACTGCAGCGCAGCTGCGCCAGCGCTGCTGGTATGTGAGCTGCCTGCTCCACCACCAACACCTGCAGCCATGCATGCAACGCAGGCCACACCACGGACACACACAGTGTTTTGAACTTTACACAATGTGGATAGAATGGGTACTGCAGTGGCTGCGTTAGTACCCAAGTGCACATGCACATGACCGTGCATAGATGTGCACGCTTGGTGTACGCTTGGTGTGCACATGCGCGGGACTGATGCACAGGAGTATGCGGGGGCACATGACCCATTCATGCATACTATGAAGTCAGCATGCGGGTGGTGGAGAGGCTCAGAGGCTGTCGAGGAGAGACCACACCTGTATGCCCGCTGGCATGTGGAGACGCTCATAGCCGTGTGCCATCTTGAAGCTCGGTGCCTGGTGCATGTCTGCCTCCAGCACTCGCCTCCAGTCAACAGCCGGCAGCTGAACCTGCAGTACAACAAACGGACAGCCCACTTGTTGACATGGGGTGCACATGGGCTCATATGGGGAGCCGTAGCCACTCTGACAAGCATCCCACCCTCAACATCGTGCAGCCTCTACACACTCCCAACATACAGTGGCCTTTACATGCAACAGCAGACCAGGTGCCTCCTGTGGGTGACTCGAGCAGAACTGGGCTGAGTCGACGTGCTACATAGGTGCTGCTGGTGTGTGGGCTGCCTGCCCCACACAAGACACGCCAGGAACGCAAGCGTGTGTGTATTGTGAGTTGAAATGCGTGCCAATTTGCAGCCAAAGTCACACAAAGGCATAAGGGGTGGGCGTATGTCAAGGTAGGGGCAGGGGTGTGTGTGTGTGGGTGTCGACAAGCGACAGGCTCCTGGAGACATCACAGCTGACACAAGCCTACCTGTGAATGACACCAGCCCTGCGTAAACGTGTGCTGACAGTCAGCCCCACACGCAGGCACCACCACCGCTGCTTGGTGATGCTGCCCTTGGTGCCCCTGCTGCTTGGCTGCGCCTGCAGCCTCCACTGAGATGACGTGCCCAGCAGCAGCAGCAACAGCATCTCCGGCAGTGCTGTCAGCAGATGCCAAGTGAGCAGCAGCTGCGTGGGCAGTGTGTGACGGTTGCCAGCTGCTGCCTGAGGCAACGACCTGCTGCTGCTGCCGCTGTTGTTGTGGGGCCTGCACCTGCTGCAGGGCGTCATGCTGAGCACGCTGCAGCTGGGAGTTGGCCGTTGCTTGTGCGCCAAGAGCAGCAGCTGCTGCTGCATGCTCCTGTGCTGAGTCAGCTGTTACAGCAGCTTGCTGACCTCGCAGGCGTGATATGGCAGTATTGAGCATGCTCTGGTGACGCTTGCTGCTGGGCATGCCATGCTGCTGCTGTCCTGCTGCTGCTGCATCTGTAGCAAACCCTGCATGCTGCTGCAGCACGCTGCTGTTGCGCTTGAGCCCGGTGTTGCCCAGGCTGCTGCTGTTCAAGCCGACGTACTGGGCTGCTAGCAGCGCCTCTGCTGCACGGCGCTTCGCGCTTTTTGTGCCTGCTATCGCAGGGGAGCTTGCTCTTGAAGGATGCCTGCAATGATCTGAGCCGTTGCTGCTGCTGGATGGCTCCATGCAGAGTGCTGTAGGCCCATGCTGTGCGCTGCTCTGTTTGATCAGCTTCGTGTTGGCTCCAACTATGGAGTGTGGTGACGGGACCTCAGCCTTGCTGCGGTGCGTCTGGCTGGTCGTCATGGTCGAAAAGGTATGCGACAGATGTAACGCGGCAAACAGCTTGGTGTGTTGCACGCTGTGCTCCTGTGCTCTGGCTGGTAGCTGCTGTGCTAATCTAGGTGCTGTTCCTGCTGCCAGCTGACGGCTCCACTGCTGTACTGCGTGTGATAATACGCACTTGGATACTGCGAGGGGCGTCAATAACATGCTGCACCCTACGCAGCATACACAGCACAGCCGCAGCAACAGGAGCAGCAGCAGCAAGTGTGGGCACACCGGCAACAGAGCAACATGTCAAGTGGCGGGGGTGCATGGCCAGTTGAGACTCTTAACCCATGCCGAGACTCACCTAGCAGGCTGCCAGGGATGTTGATGTTTGCCTTTGTTTTGCAGGCATCAGTTTCCAGGTCACAAATGACAACTTTGCGCAGCCAGGCGTACAACAGCGTGTTGGGGCGCTGAGAGCCCCTGCAAACTTGCGTTTGTCACCAGTCTGCCTGGAATGGTTATGGTGCATCCAAGCGCTCAAGCACCGATGCAAGCTGTTGGTGTGACCGTTGGGTCACACCCACAGCGGCATTCCGGAAGGGCACCACCTGCTGTGACCTTGGGAGTTGAGATTTCTGCGTGTGGCCTGCCAGCTTTCTCTCGAGACTCGAATACACGCAATATTTGGTGGTCTGCCAGCTCCTGCAGCACGAAACGATGCACTGCAACTGCAGGTCCACTGTGAGCCGAGTGGCTTCACCGAGCTCGCAAAGTAGGCATTTATGCGCGATCAAAAGTCAACCACAACGCCGTGTGCGGGTGCAGGCCAGCAGCCCCAATGTACAGGTTGGTGGAGCGACGTGTACTGTTGGTTGGGGTGGCGTCAGATCATGCTGGTGTCTTCTGCAGCCAGGCTTTGTGCAAAGCTCGAGGGCAATGTGTGGGTTGGTGCAGCATGCATCGTTCGGTTAGGCCCCTTGCCCTCCCCCCGGCCATGCTTGTTGACCCTGGCCCCCTGCCCCACACCACACCACCCTACTGTGCGACCTGGACAGGTGTATGAGACAGTAGCAGATGCCATGACCACTGGCACCATCTACTCTTGCAAGCCCGAGGACACCGTGGATGCAGGTCAGTGTCCTTCAAGAGCACGCAGTTGAGCAGCAACCCCAGCCTCCTGTCCCTATGGAAGCTTGGTGGTCACAGCAGCAGCAGTGAATATCAGTTGCACAGACTTGCCTTATGGATCACATGGGCAGGTCGCACCAGGCAATCCATGTGCATGCACAGTACGCTGAAGAATAGCTGGGGGCCAAGAAGGTGCAGCATCAACATGCTGCTTTTACGCTGCTGCCGCTGCTGCACCATTGTGCTGTGCTTTTGACAGCACTGGAGATGCTCGTGCAGTATCGCATCACAGGCCTCCCGGTGGTCACACCAGACAACAAAGTGGTGAGTGGATACATCCTGTGATCAGGGCCTGATCTTATCTGCAGCAGGCAGCAGCCATGTTGATGTTTGAGGAGTTTTCATTGGCAGTAGCCAGCAAGCACAGAGGCTGGCTTCATGCAGCAGTTTCCTGGGTTCACATCATGCACTAATTATCTGGGACCACACTCTGCAAACTTACCAGCTGTCCTACGCCGGCCAGCAGCTGGACTGCAACCGCCAGCAGCTGTGTTTACGGTCCGAGGCTTTCGTTCAGACCAGATGCCAGCCTGGACCCCCAGAGCCAGCAGCTGCGCTCTGCGACATGCTGTGTGACATGCAGCCGCGCAAGCTTGTGGCGCGATTGTACGCTGCTGTCAACTGACGCAGTGCATTGTATGACAAAGCTCGGGGGACTGCGTTGGACCTGTGTTGATCATGTGCTATCACTGTTGCTGTGCAGGTTGGTGTGGTGTCGGACTATGACCTGCTTGCATTAGACCAGCTGGGCCAGACCAAGAATGACAAGCAGCTGTTCCCACAGGCAGACGAAACTTGGCAGGTGAGCATGGCAGAGCAGAGCAGTTGGGAACACCATGATGCCCTATAGTGAGGCAGGCCCACATGAGATGGACCTGTGCATACAGAACCCAGGGGATTCTCTGGGGCAGACAGCTGGGGCTTTTCTTTTGGGGCAGACAGCTGGGGTTTGGACAAGAGCTGATCCAATCACTTGGGGCAGCATACACAGCAGGGCAGCTAGATGTGCATTTGTGGCACAGCAGCGCCGTTGGGAAGCTCATGCGCTGCATGACTAGGTGGGCCATGATCCATGTCCTCTGATACTTGCCATCCCTACAACGGTTGGTGTATAGGTCGCAGCAGGGCTCTCACAATTTTCAGCAAAGGCTGCTACAGAGCAGCAGCTGTGGCAGGTTCCAGCATGCATCCATGCACATCCTCACCCTCAATCTCTCACAAGCTGCTGTGATGCAGCATGTGCTTGCGCATCCTGGCTGCCTGATAGCCAGCCAACTTGAGGAATTGGTTTCGAGTGGCTGTACTGGTGCTGCATTGTGTTTTTGTACACAGGCCTTCAAGGAAGTGAAGCGGCTTCTGGCAAAGAGCTCTGGAAAGAAGTGAGCATTGTCAACTTGTTGCTTGAGTACTTGCTGGCTGTCAGCACAGCACCCTTTTAAGGACTCCTCTAGCAGAAGGAGGCAGCTTGATACACCAGAGCTTGCAGGGCATCATGTATTGTCAGGGATCCACGGCTCACACCCTGTTGACAAGGGAAGGGCAACGTGCGCGCGCTGCTGTTGCAGTTAGCGGCCACTGCCACTGCTAGCTTGACACATGGATTGCACACAGGCCTCGCTACCATGATGGTGCAGAGGCGAGGGCAGTTGAAAGGAGGGATATCAGTGTGTTGACGCGTGTGCATTGTGCTCACCCCCTGCACCGCAGGGTGCAGGATGTGATGACTGCCACCCCCATCACTGTGCGGCCTGAGACAGGGCTGGACGAGGCTGCAACGTGAGTATGCTGGCAACACAAGGAAACATGGCAGCGCTTGAACTTGTTCTGTTTGGCTTCTTCCAGTGATGCCGACACATTTGTCAAGTTGGCAGCAAACCTATACATCAAGGTGTCTCCTTGCTGGGCCTGCTGCTGTGGGACGGGAGGAAAAGCAGCTGTGCATTGTTGTCAGTTCCTACATCGCCATGCTGCATAAGCCAAATGCTTGTGTTGTGCTTCTTAGGGTTTCCACAATCCAACCCAGCCTAGACAAGCAGGCCTCTCAGCTGTGCACTGCTAGGTTTCACAAGCCTGATCTGCATTGCCTCATGTTGCTTAGGTCCCATGAGTGGCCCCGAGACATGTGCATGTTGTGGGCCCTGCTGTGCTGCTTGCAGGGTGCTGCTGTCAAAGAAGATCCACCGCTTGCCAGTGGTGGATGGGCAGGGCAAGCTGGTGGGTGTCTTGTCACGCGGCAACCTGGTGAAGGCTGCCTTGGCAGTTCGCAAAGCAGCCGCACAGCAGAACAGCAACTGACAGCCGGACCGCAGCTTGCGCAGGGGAATGCGCAAGGATTCTGCTGGCCATGTCCATTCATGGAACCTTGCCTTTGCATTTGGACTGTGCGCGGGTGCAGTCAGGAATCCAATACGTGATATGATTCGAGTTGTCTCTTGCAAGGTAGTATTGCTGTCTACCACAGCCACCACACTGGTGGTCATTGCTTGATTTCCACAACTGCTGAGCTTGATCATGCTGGCCCAGTTGGCCAACCCAGCGCCTGACTCTTGTGTAGGCAGCAACGCCAATCAAACATATCTTGTGATTGTTTGTGAGAGAATGCACGGCCCTGCACTGGGACTCGCGGGGACGCGGGCCCGCTGAGCACAAGAGCGCTTGAGGAGTGCTAGTGACATTGTGCAGGAGGGCCCCAGAAGCCTCTGCAATGGTTCCTTTGTTGATAGTGGATTTATTGATGTAAAACAAAAAAACCATCCGGTTGATGCAGGGAGTTGCATGCTGACACACCTTGTTACAAGAGCGCTGTGAACGAGAATGTGACACATGCGCGTATGAATGCTGCAGCACGCCGGCCACGATAAGCCAAGCTTTGCTATCGCATTTTACTTTCGGCGTTGTGCACAGCTGAGAGCTGCAGAGTGCAAGAAAGCTAGAGAACCAAACTCAAGCTCCACGGGTCACTGCTGACAGTCAAGGTCGATCGGCTGCAAGTTTACAAGGTATTCATAGCTTATGTCCGTGTAGAACGGTTATGAAAGCGAGCACCAAGGCCCATGAAGCAGCCAGCCCAGACCGGAGCGAGTAGCGGCTTAAGTGACACAGCCTGCGTCCTGGCGGGTGCTATTATCTATAAATATTCGTCTTTTGCTCACCAATCACTTGTCTTTTTTTGTTCCTTGCAGCAGTTTAGTCACCGCGGTGGCAGGTGGTGAGTGCAACAAGAGTGGGGTGAGACATTTCAGCGAGCCATACACGAATACGCACTTGTGTTCGAGACTACCAGAAGCGTTTTCTTGAGGTGGGTCGCCTCGTATTTGCACTGGTGCTCTGCATCGCAGCAGCAGGGCGCTTGAGCAACTGTCGTTCGCAGTCAGGGTCAAGAACGCCTGCATCAGGCGGGGATCCATACTTTTAGATTACATTTGGGTATTTCAGCGTTCTACAGTCAGCAGAGGTGCGTGCAGCGCATGCATAATGCTGAGAAGCAGGGCCACTCTGCGTTGGCCTGGGAAACGCCCCTGGCTCTGATCAAGACTTCGTAGCAGTTGCATGATTTGTTTGCAAACATGATGCATTGGCATTGGGCATTCAGGTCGCGCTGAGAGGACAGTTGGCATGCTGCACGATGAGGTGCCCAGCGCCCAACGACTGCGGTTCCCTTTGTCGTGCTGTCTGCAACGCGCCACGAGTTCCTTGCATCTTGACCAACACGTGTGTGGCCCTGCTCCCGCGTCTGCTTTGCCTTCGCAGGTGCTGCACTGCTGAAGCAGCAGTGCCCCTAGGAGCTTGACTGCTCCGTCAGCCTCTCAGCCAACCCAAGGCAGGAACAGCAGCAGCTGCTGCACAGCAGACACCATGTGGTGGTACATAGCTTTCAGTATCATCTTCACCATATATGCAGTGGACCTGGTGTTCCTGTTCGTGGCATCGCTGTTCGCAGCAGTCACAGAGTACTTCGTGCCACCACTGTCAACAGCAGCAACGCGGGCACACAAGCAGCAGCAGAAGCGCAATGTTGCCAAGCAGCAGCAGCAAGCAGTGGTAGCCAAAGCTCAGGTGGAGGCTACCAAGGATGTGGCAGGAGGCGGCAAGGGAGACCTGTCCATTGTGGTGGACACCCGGGCGCACCAGGTAATTCAAGCATGCAGGAAGTGTCCTGCCAAGACGACAGGAGTTCAGACTTTAATTTGACTGTATCTCCGTCAGCCAGCTTGTGGGTGTTCGGCAGCAGCTGTGTGCAGCCTTTGCTGTCAGGAATGCAGGGCAGCGTGGCCAGTGATGAGATGCATTGCAGCCTGTCGCAGTGACCCCAGCACACAGTGGAGGGGCAGTGCAGTTTGGATGATGTGTGCTGCAGGTGCAGGGGTTTCAGTGCTGCAGGCCTGTTGCCTACCAGCTGCAGTGCAGGGCATGTGCTGACGTGCGTGTGTCTCTCTGGCTGCCTTGGTGCTGTGCAGAATGGCATGCCCGAATCCCCTGTCAAGCCAGTGGCCAATGACTTCAGCTACCTGACGGACTTGTACCACGGAGAGTTCCCCAAGGTGCTGATCCAGCTGCCCATGTACAACGAGGATGCCCACTGCGACCTCATCATCCACCGCTGCTGCAAGATCAAGTGGCCCAGCCACAGGATCCTCATCCAGGTGCGTGCTGGGCTCTCAGCACAGGGGCTCTGGCCATTACAGGGGCCCCATGTCAGCACCACGTCAGCGCATCATGAAACAGAGGCTGTGCAGGTATTGCTGGAAACTAGGTGCCTTGGCCGCATTGGTGCACCCCTGCACTGACAGCTGACCAGCACAGGGACACGTGCAGCAGCACACGCACATGCACGCATCAGATCAAGGTCGTGCAACGCTGGGGTGGACAGCAGCGCAAGCACGTCATGTGCTGACCTTGTTGTTCTGCTGGCCTCATTTTCCCATGGCTCAAATGTCCTGGCCTGCAGGTGTGTGACGACTCCACCCGCGAGTCTGTGCGCCAGAAGGTTGACGCAGCAGTCATCTCTTGCCTGGAGCAGGGCCACAATGTGCAGCTGGTGCGCCGTGACAACCGCAGCGGTTTCAAGGCAGGAGCCATGGTTGACGGCATGACACGTGTGGAGGACCAGGGCTACGAGTACGTGGCCATCTTTGATGCCGACTTCGAGCCCCCAGAGGACTTCCTGTACCAGACCATCATCCACATGGTGAGTTTCCAGTAACTGGAAACCAGGAGCTGCTTCTCTTTTTTTGTGTGAAGGGTGTGTTTGTGACCAAGTCCTGCACATGTGCTGACTCCCACCTTCTCACAGCAGGCATTTTGTGTGCTCTTGCACTGGCAGTGTGTTCCTGCAGTGTGTTCCTGCAGTGCTTCCTGCAGTGCTTCCTGCAGCGTGCGCTGGCCATATGTGCTGTGCTGACACATGTGCTGACCGTGGGGTCTGCTGTGCTGACCCATACACTGACGTTGTGTGCTGGCTGCTGTTCTGTGCCTCAGGTGCGTGACGACAACCTGGCCTTCGTGCAGACCTGCTGGACCTTCATCAACAGCGACAGCCTGCTCACATGGGCTCAGAAGGTCGGCCTGGACTTCCACTTTGCTGTGGAGCAGCGTGCACGCTCCTTCTTGGGCCACTTCTTCAACTTCAACGGAACTGCAGGTGGGGCCAGTCAGCTGCTTGCGGCTTGCACTGAGCTTGCCACTGCTTCCACAGCAGCTTTGCTCCAGCAAGCCTTGTACTGAATTTCCCCGGGTGTGTCATCTGATCCAGCATGGGTGCTTGCCGCCATGCGCGTCACTGTTCGCTGGTGTCTGCAGTCTGGTTGCTGACCGCCGTCTGTGTTCATGCCATGTGTTGTCTGCGTCCTGTCAGGTGTGTGGCGTATCGAGGCCATCAACGACGCTGGCGGCTGGGAGTCTGACACCGTGGTGGAGGACATGGACCTGTCCCTGCGTGTGTACCTCAAGGGCTGGCGCAGCATCTACCTGCACGACGTGAAGTGCCCCAACGAGCTGCCCTCCACACTGAGCGCTTACAAGACACAGCAGTTCCGCTGGCTGTCCGGACCCATGCAGATTGTGCGCAAGTCCTTCGCCAACATCTGGTTCAGCAAGTAAGTGTGACAATGCAGGACTGCTGTGCTGATGAGCTTGGACTGCTGACGCTAGGCCCATGCATAGATGGCATATACAAGTGCATGCTCGCCAGGGACTTGGTGATGCTGCAGCATGTACCTTCCAGCTGCACCAACCTGTTGACCTAAATGTGCTGTGTGTTTTGCAAGTCGTGCCGTTTCCTGACCCGTGATGTTCTGTCCCCTGCTGCTGCCCTGCAGGGAGATTGGCTTCCTGTCCAAGCTCAACTGCTACTGGTTCTTCTGCCGCTACTTTGTGTTCGCCATTGTGACGATCGTGGCACTGCTGGCCAGTCCCATCATCCTGTGGCTGGACCCATGGGTGTGGGGCTTCCCCACCATCTACTTCCTGGTGTCCGCAAACGTGGCTGTGGTGGTGTACCTGTACTTCACCATCTTCTCCTACATCTTCCTGCTGTTCTCAGTGGTGAGTTGCGTGCGCCGCCCCAGGCACAGCCCGCGGCCTGCCGCGAGGACGAGGCCCTACATCATCTGTGCATGACACTGGGGTTGCCTGGGACAGCGTTGGTACCAGACTGTATTCAGCCACAACACTCGACCCCGCTTGCATGAGCAGTGCCTTTGTCTGACTTGGTCTCTGCCTGGCTGACCCTCTTCCTCTATGTGTGTCTCTCGCCTCGCCTTTGCAGGTGCTGGGCTACTTCAAGATGTGGGCCATGATCAGCGGCATCCTGGGCCTCAAGAAGTCCAAGAGCTGGAAGGTGACCCTCAAGTTTGCCGCCAACGACAGCGGCAGCTGGCTGCGCAGCTACCACAAGCCCTACACACTGGAGCTCGCCCTGTTTGCGTACTACGGCCTGATGCTGGGCTTCAGCATCTGGTACGAGAACTGGGGCCTGGTCGCCTACAACGGCGTCATGGCCTTCTCGTTCCTCATCGTGTCCTTCGGCGACTACTTCTTGTAAGCTTCCGGCGGGCATGTTTGCGGACCCGCGCATCCCCTTACAGCCAGGTGACTGCAGCTGCAGTTGCCCTGGTGGGGCCTGCGCGGCGCAAACAGCAGTGCCAGCACTGCTGCAGAAGCAGACAGCAGCATACGGAAGGCGAGAGGGGCCGAGAGAGGTTGAGGACGTAGGGTATGAATCAGGGAAGAAACACCTCTGGCAGCTCGATCAACAGAGGCAGCTAGGGCAGTACGCTGGCAGGGGCTGGTGGGGCTTCTGTGTTTGTTGCTCGCTGCAGCCACACACAGCTTGCGGCAGCTCTTGGCAGCACAGGAGTCTGGTGGGGTCGGGTAGGAGGTGTGGTAGGGTGCGCAGCGCAGTCGCTGTTGCCGTTGCTGGGCCTTGCGAGCCTGCGCTTGTGTTAGACCCACACTGACAGCTCTAGCCAAGCCAAGGTTGCCCTGGCACTGCCCTCGAGGGCTGTGTGCAAACAGAGGGGCGGCTGTCAGCAGAGGCACCTGGTGACTGTTGTTTGTGGTAGGTAGGGGGCGGGGCCGGGTCACGTGTGTTCTGCGACCACTCACACTGTGTGGTGGTGATGTCCATGTGTACCTGTTTGATGGCTGCCCCTGCAGCAGGAAAGCATAGCCTTGCGTGCCATTATGCCCGTGCCATACAACTGGGGCACATATCTGGGGCGTGGCAGCTTGCATATATGATGAAAGTGGTGCCTACTGCTGCTGGCGGCATGGTTTGGTATGCATGTGTTGGACTGGGCGTGTGGTGTCAGGCTCGTGTGCCTGTCTCGGCATGCCCAGTGTTGGCGCCTGCATAGGCTTTGTAGCAAGTGCCCCCAGGATGTCTGCGAAACAAGGCTGGTTTGTGGTGCAGTTGTGGTGTGTCTTGTTGAGGTGTACAGCAGTTGCTGCATCAGCAACCCCCCAGCAAGCTGTGCTGCAACAGTCGACAGGCCGGCAAGCACAGGAATGTGACGAGGTGGCATGCATTTGTGTGGAGCAGCAGGCTCATCCACAGGGCGCATCCCATCGTGCAGGCCTGACCCATCACAGGTGCAGCAAAATGGGCAGGCGGCTTGTGTGTGGGGCTTATAACGGCCTGGTAGGGCGGCAGCCGAGTCAGCTGTTGGTGGTGCCCTGACATGCAGCGCATTGCACATACGGCTGTGTGTGGTGTGGCAGGGCCATCATCAAGTGACGTGTGGACGAGAGGATTGTGCATTGTTGTGTCGTCGTGTCTACAGGAGAGCCCAACGGCGCTTTATTCGCCCCGATAGGTTGGCTTTCTGGGTTGTGAATGCTGGGCACCACGCCCACTTTCACAACACATGTGTGTTACCGAGGGTCTTGGAGCCTCTAGAGTGCTCCCCGTTGGTTTCAGGTTGCAGGTGTCAGACTGTCGCCGGCTGCCTGTAAGTCTGGCGGGGCTGCATCACAGCACTTGGACCCGAGTGCTGAACGCATGTTTTGTATGCTCAGGAAACTGTGCAGTCATGTGCCATGACTGAGCATTGCTGCCTGTGCGCTGTTCCTTCGGGCTGTAGTTTGTAGTGGGGCGGGTGGGGCTGATCGAAATCCCAACATGGAAGGTGGCAGGCTTGTGACAAGAAGTGCTGTGTGTGCGGTGTGTGTATGCGTTTGCTTCACCGCACCGTCTGAACTCGATGTACTTGTGAGCTTGTGAGCAGGCAGCGTGCCTGGCGGCTGTGTGCAGGCGTCAAAGCTTTGGATGCCTGAGCGCTGCACTTGCGCCGCATTTCATTATTTCCAATGCTGCAGTGCCGTGTGAGCTTTTAGGCAGGCCTAGATGCGGGGGTTTCTGGTGCTTGCGTGACGCACAGCTGTGCAACCTGCACTGCCAACCAGCAGCGGCTGCAGGCACGCAGCACAAGCAGTGCCTGCAGCAGTGCACAGTTGTGCCTGTGGCTTTGCTGATGGTGCCGTGCCTTGCTTCGCGCTTGGTTGGCTGGGAGTCCACGAAAACTGCCACATATTCAACCCCGCTGCAGCACTGCGTGGAGCCGAGCCAGGCGTTGATAGCATGTCTGTGACCTGTGTCGCCGACATGCCTGTACTGCTGACGTGGTGGCTGCAGCTATGAGCAGGGACTGGCAGCGTGTGGCTGGCAAGGAGTGGGTGGTGTGGTGTGCGGCCTGTGCAGTGGCCTGAGCTGTGTGCTGCGCTGTGCTCTCTGGGGACACTTATCTATGCTGCACACTACATGCTGTCACAGCACTGGTGATGTGCTCTGTGAAGCGTGGCTGCTGCTGCTGCTGTCGCACTCCTGCTGCACCACCCGGGTGGCTGCTACTGCGCCAGTCTTGCATCTGCGACTGATGCCGAACAGCATGCCCTGATGGACATGGAGGGGTCTGCATTATTGAGCAGGCCAGCTCTCTTGTGTGGGTGGGCCTATGCATCCCTCTGTATAAGCGCGGCACGACTCTGTCTGGTTTGGCCCATCCCGGTTCCTTTGCATTCCCACACAATGCCTTGTGCACCTGTGTGCACGTCTAGAACCAACATGTTGCCAGGCAGCTGGGTTTGCGGTGGTAAATGTATGTGGCTTTTGATGGTGGGAGCTTGATTACGGTGTAACCACAAGGAAGCCCACAACAGTATACTACGTACCCCATCAGTCTGCGTGCGCAAGTTACTAGGTCTGCCCAGTCAGTACACGGCCTAAACACTCGTCTTCACATGCGATGTGCCACGCATTCATGCAGTGCAGTTGAGAGAGGGTGTCCAGGTAGTGCATAGAGCTGACTTTCAACATCCATTTTGGGCTATGATCAGACACACACATGCCATGTTTGCAAGGAGTTGCTCATGTCACAGGTCCCCGGAGTGCAACCTGAACACTGCTGAGCAGTCCTTGGGTATGCTTACATGGCACGCATGCCAGGGACAAGCCAAAAGTCGCTCACAGCTTGTGCTCTGCTCTTTCTCACTCACAGCTTGAGGCTTTGCCGTTGACGTCAAGCTTGCATCCTGCAACATCGCGTTGGCGGGGCGGGGCCTGAATACCACCCCACACCTGCTACCTATCAACCTGCCTGCCACATCAGGGCAGCCCAACAAGCCTACCTCCAAATATTGGGTCCATAATCAACGCCCCCGGGGGCTACTGCAGGCTTCTTCACTGTGACATTCTGGGGATGGCGTTGCCCCACCTGATTCAATGTGCTGGCAAACACTTGACTGGGCCAGCCTCCTAGACTCCTGCACCCCTCGCAGCGCATCAACCCAACCAGCCTGCAGCTGCCCACAAGCCAACCCTGTCAACCATTCTCCCAAACCTTCCCACCACCATGGCATAAACCCACCCAACTCAGCAGAAGGCTCCTCAGGCTTTGTAGGCTACGAGCAGACGGGTGGCCAGTCGCAGTCATCTCACTGCAAGATGCCAGCAGACCAGCCCCGCCTGTCCCCTGTACCAGCCAGGAGCTAGGAGTGCTCAGCAGCTTGGCAAGGTTTCTCAGTGTGCTGCAACGCTGTCGGACCAAGGGACAAGCCATTGGCACATTGTGAACTTCAGCGGCTGCCGGAGCCAGGCCAACCGGCCTCATCACATCTGTACCAAGTGCTGCCAGTCCCCCATACTGCAAAGGCACATCATGCAGCACAATGCGCTTGGCCAGTTGATCGTTGAGCGCTGTAAGACCAATAACAAGCGAAAAGCAATGGGGAACCTTGGGGACCTCAACCAATAACAACAGCCGCATGGCTCAACTAACTTGGCCCATGCCAGCTTTGCACAGTGTGAAAAAAACCAGTGGCACGTGTCCAGTGTACGCCCTTTCACAGGTCGTAACCCATTTCAAACCAACATGGAGCCTGGATCAACGTGAAACCGTGGTTGAACCAGACATGAGGCCTGCACAGGGTTCTGGCATGAACAGCTTTTGCATCAGCACTCAGCTGCTCGAGCCTGACAATGCGTCATCCACATAAGTAACCGAGTACACTCGCGCGCTCCACTGCACACGCGTGCTGCCATCGCATCGCCGAGTGTGCTGGTCACATTGATGCCGAGTGCTGGGCCAACACGAACTCGGCAAGTTTCGCGCTGCGTGCTGGAACAACCAGACAATGCTCTGTCGGACCTGACTGCCTTGACGCGGCCTGTGAAGGCCAAGACTGATACACACCGCGCGCTTAGTACGCGAATGACATGATTGCTGGGTTGAGCGCCAGAGGCCCGATGATGTGCCCGCACGCGTACGACATCACGGCCCATGACCTGTACAGCCCGATGTTGAAGTTCCACATGCAGATGCTGTAGGCGACCAGCATGGCCACGTACACGCAGTACTCCCACTTGTAGCCGCACAGGGTCTCCCGCAGGGCCTTCCAGCAGCTGGTGTTGGAGCCAGTCTCCTGCACATGCACGCACATGCATGCACGGTCCGGGACCGGTCAGCTATGGGATAGCAGCAAGCACAGCCTGTCAGTGCTGCTGATTGGCAGTGTGCCAGGGCTGATGACTGCATGCCGTGCACCAGAGGCAACATCGACATGCATGTGGCCAGCCTGGCTACACCAGAAGCCAAACTCAAGCACAACATGATGAAACGGGTGTAAAGCAGGTCCGACAGACCGATAGAACTGGCAGTTCTATCCACAGCTTTGCCAGTGGAGCTGTGTTCACTAAGCGGCTTGTTGTCTCACCTTTGCTGTTGCTCCCCACACGACAGGCAGGCCCAGGAAGTAGATGGCGCACACCTCAGTCATGTGGAACAGCACGCTGTTGAAGAAGATGATCGTGGTGGGCAGCCACTTGAGCTGCTGCCAGATGATCTGCAGCAGGCATGCGGCAGCAGCTGCTGTCACTACTAGCAGCAGTCACTGCCGTATGGTACGCCAGCCTGCAGGTGGCCTGGTGGGAGCAGCACCAACACCGGGAGCTGGGCCAGCAGTAGCTGCGGTGTAACAAGATCTACTAACCTACTCCTGGTAGGGCCGCCAACTTAGCAGTGCGCCACAAAGGACACTACCGCCAGACTCGCCTGCTGTCGTCAACACTTGCTTTATAGGATTCAGCTTCAAGGGTCCTTACCTTGAACATGTTGACCTTCCTGTTGGCCGCAGTCCTGCGCCACTGGAAGATGATGCCCCCACACACAGTGCCGATGCCGCTGAAGATCACTAGGCCAGTCAACATGATCTGCAGCAGGCATACATGTCACACATTGCATCGCACAGTCAGCAAGCCATGCGCACCACGTCGCAACATACTGACTGACCCAGTGGCACCGTGACACTGTGCCCGGCTCCGAGTGGCACTGCCGGGTGGCCTGCCAGGCAGTGCCGATCACAGTGATTTCATCAGATGCCAGTAAGATGGCATCGAGACTCTCAATGGCATTGTTGCAGCGCTACGCCGCACAGTGGCACTCAGTAAAGCACGTCTCTTGCAAGTCATGCGGCGGCTGCACTGACACACACGGTGAAGCATGGCATGGCATAGGACAGCGCTCGGCACTGCCTGCTCAGCATGCAGGCCCTACGTAGCTGTATACAGCATGTCCTGGGCCACACTGATCACTGAGCCTGGCACTGCCAGAGCCGGGCTCTGGGGCCGGCCGTGTGTGACTTACGTCAAAGGAGTGTGGGATGAAGTAGTCGTGGAAGCCTGGGTCCACCATGGACATGACGCCCTCAAACACCACGTAGTAGAAGGCAGAAGCCATGGCCAGGTAGGAGGACAGGTAGGTCAACATGCTGGCCTGTGCAGCAGCACCAGCAGCAGCAGCAACAGCGGCAGCAGCAGCGTCATAATCACCACAAGTTTTGCCGCATCGGATCCTGAATGATAGACCACAATAACTGAAGCCCGTCCGCTCATGAGTCCACTCCAGGACCAGATCATCAGGCCGCTGGCACCTGGCAACCAGCGTGTCCGACCCAGTGAGCACTCAGTCCGACTGCCAGTGGCACTGACCTTCTGGTACCACTTGATGTGCTTGTTGAAGATGTAGTCTACAAACAGCTTGTTGAAGGGGCCCTTGGTCAGCCACAGCTTCAGGGGGTTGAACAGCATCTCACACGCACCCTGGGGCAGGCAAACAGCAGTCATACTTGCACCAGGCTCTCATCACTGATGGGATGCGGCCATCGGATAGTAGCTGACGATGCTGCCAGCCACTGAGTACAAGGTGCGTCAACTGGAGACGCAAAGCCTGGCAGCGGCGTGGCACTGCATGTAGGCGGTGGCAGTGGCACTTACATAGGCAAACTTCTTGAACTTGATGACCTCGTCCATGTAGGTCAGGGACACACCCTCCTGGAAGTCTGGGCCGGTGTACCTGCAGCACACAGCAGCAGCAGGTGGCAGACACATGCTGTGTCAGCACACGGTATTACCAGGTCGCCAAGTTGCCAGTCGCTGCACACCATGTGCCTTGGCAAGGCCCTTGGTCCGAAACAAAACATCACACATTGCCCGGTCAACCATCAAGTTGAGGGTGCTGCATCGACGCGTGCCGACCATACTCACATTACGTAGCGCCCAAACATGTTGTTCTGTGCCAGGCGAATGTAGAGGTCAAAGTCCTCGCTGACGCTGCACTCGCTCCAGTACTTGAGCTCCTCTTTCTGGCGGCAGTATTCGTCAGTGTAGCCCACCTGACAACAGCAGGAGCAGGGGCGACGGCAACGACAAGCAGGCACTCAGCCATGTTGTCTTTGGCTGTATGTCCCAGGCTGTCAGCGGCAGCAGGCTCCACATGTGCATGGTGCTGGTCATAGCGGCGGCGGTGGTTGTGATGCTGGTTCAACCTAGAAGGTCTTCCAGGCTCTGCTGGTTTAGCCAGTGGAAAAGTCTTCTAGGCTCTGCGACACTGGGAGTCCCGCTGTGGCAGTATGAGTCCAAGCCCCACTGGGCAGCCCCAGCCTCAGCCCCAAGGCCAGCTCTCACCATCACGGCACTTGTCGCGACCTCAGGCTGCCTACCTTTCGAACTGATGACCAGCGCAGGAAGGCGTTGTGCCCCACCAGTGGTGCACAGTCCCCAAAGGCGACAGACATGGCAATGCCCTGGAAGTAGATGATGCGCGTGAAGGCACTGATGTGCTGCTCCCTGTGGGTGTGTACAGCAGGTTTTGGGCGGTAAACGCGGCCCACAAACACAGCGTTCAACACCAAGCATACATGGCCCGCAACTTCTTCACAAGATGGGGTCAGCACAGTACCCCTCGTCAGACCCAGCCGACATGGCAGGAGGCCCAAAGCGTTGGCATGAAGCACTGAACTTCACAACACGTGCCGATAAGTGACAGGGCAAATGCCTGAGGCACTTGATTCTGCCAGCAAACCAGTCCTGGGCAAGCCAGACGCGAATCAAGCAGGCTGCAAAGGCGCTCAGCTGCCAACTCAGGAGCTCACCAGTAGTTGCGGCTCTGTTCATCAAAGGGGGTCGTGTAGTGCTGTGTGTAGGCCACCTCGGGGGAGGTGATGAACTCACCCACCACGTCCCACATACAGTGGGTGGGCACCTGTGGCAGCCATGCATCAGCTGAGCCTCCATGGTGCGGCATGCAGTATTGTTGGAGTGCTGTTTGACGGCTTCGAGTGCCTCGACAACAAGTGCCACACTTGAGTCAACGGCATGATAGTGAGCAGGCCCCGCAGCAAATGCATGCCGCATGCATAGTATGCAACTGGCAGTAACATGTCATTTGGCAGTGCCACTTCCAATGCATGATGCGGTGACCCCAAGCTCAACATGTACAATCACACAAGGGCTGACAAGTTGCCAACAGGCTGCCAATGGCACACAGTTGGCAGGCCCAGCCAGCACAGCCTCCAGCCGATCAAGCACTTGCAGCCTGCCTAGTCTGAGACTCAGTGGCACTGCGGTGTGGTTTGTCAGTGACAGGAATGCCTACTGCCTACTGGCCCCACCTTGGTGTCTGCATCGATGAGCAGGATGAGGCAGTCGTCATCCATGGTCAGGTCACCAGCAGCTACAAACTCCCGGTCACGCTCCTCCCACACCTGTGCAGACATAGGATGATGGCATTGTGTCAGACAGACAACCGTTGAACACAACAAGGGCGTTATAGGCTGCCAAATTGGCGGCTAGCCTGAGTTCCAAGGGGGCCGTCATGGACACGTGGTGCACTGGCCCCACCTTGAGCAGTGCCTGCTGTGGGCTGAGCCCCTCTGCTGCCAGTGCTGCCACGCGGTCAGTGATGGCCAGCTGGTAGTTGAGGTTGGAGGCCTTCTTGAACACACCGCGGCGGCCAAGGGGAGGGCGGGCCACAAAGGCAATGTTGTGCTTCTCGTAGAAGGCTGCGCGCGCCCACTGCTCCTCTTGACTGATCACCTGCAGCAGGCGCAACACAGTCTTGTCAAGCCCAAAGACTCAGTGACACACAGACAGTCTGATCAGGTAGGTCTGTCAGTGGCACTGCGGCAGCGTCATGCCATGTGTAAGGCACCGAGTGTCACAGCACACACGCTCAGCAGCAGCTGCTGGCAAACTTTGGTCATGCCCGAGGCCACACGCTCTTGCAGGCGAACTGCATCACAAGGCCACTGGAAGTACCTGGAAGCCGTCGTCACAGATGATGAATTTGGCGCTGCCTCCCTTGGACACGTAGTAGTCCATGGCCTTCTTCACGTTGAGGTAGGACAGCATGATGACCTGGGCAGCAGCAGCGGCAGCAGCAGCAGGACACGCCGCTGTGATTACACATGTTAACATGTGTAATAACATGCAGGCAACGTTGCCTGCACGTCCGCTGCGCTGGACAGAACAAAACTAGGCCACCTACTAGCTACACCAAAGTGCCCGCCTGTGGAGTTATTTCAATGATAGTATGCAAGTCACTTGGGCCATTCGACGTATGCCCTGTGTTCACAACTGGCTCACCCCTTCTAAGGACTCCTTGTACACGGGCATCTGCACCACAATCTGTGGCAGCTTGCTGCCTGGCGGGACGGGCGTCTTGAGGGCGCTGTAGTTCTGGGAGTTGCGGTCCATCGGGCTGGTGCCACCTGCCAGGCATTGCGGCAATCAAGGCGTGACATAGCAGTCAACATCTTTGTTGTGCGGGACTGCATCATCCTGCCAGCATGCTGGCAGCTGCTCAGCAGCTCTGAAAGCAGCATCAGGGCTCTGCTGCAGGGTGCCACCATACAGCAGCTCCAAGATCAGCCGGCAGGCCCTGGGTGTTGCGGTATCCCCCAGGCCATGGCCTTCGCTTTGCAGCATTGCCTGCGATGCTGCTGTGGCAATGCTTGACGGTCGACACACAGTTGCAAAGCACGGGCCATCCAAGCCATGGGCCAAGCAATGGGCCTCGGCCCTACTAGTAGGCTCAGGCCTGATCAGTCATGACTCAGGCACCCACTGCGTCAGTGCATGCCTGGCAGCTCACCCATTATCAGGCTGAAGATGCCCTTGATGGCACAGCCAGCAGCAAAGGAGAAGAAGATGACACCCAGCGGCACCAAGCCGTACACAAAGAGTGCATACCAGGCCGACATCTTGATCAGGTTGGTGGTCACGTTGTACAGCGACAGTGCCAGCACACCCACCTGCACAACACAAGGCGACAGGGCACAAGGCGCTCGGAGCAGGGCATGCATGTGGAGTACAACAGGGCACAGCCAGAGGGCCAGTGGGCTCGCCCAGGCAGAGTGCCTTGCAGCAGCTCAATGACCTGCAGACCCTGTGACAGCTGTATCTCAGCCTGATGCCTCTTGTGGTCACTACAAGAGTCTTGGCAAGACTCTTGCTGCATTGCAGATGTGGCCCAGCTACTGGGCTGGTCCCATTGTGCAAACGCCAGTGCCAATGACACTTATAAGCAGACAGCCTGCGGAAAGGCGTATGGTAGTGTGGTTGACACTGTCAATGCTTACCAGCAGCACCAGGGTGAGTCCCTGGATGTATGCGTGTGTCCGGATCCACGCGCGCCCTGGGATGAGGGGCACATCAGAAGCGACACTGGATTTGTCATCCAGTGACTTGGCTGCTGAGGAGGCTGCCAAGGAGACTGCATCTGAGTCCATGTTGTAGTTGGCCTATGGGGGTGCAGGTAGGCAGGCGTGGCAGGGCAGTGCAAAGCATTCTGTCAATTCCTGACCACCAGCAACCTACAAGTGGCTTACAGACGCCACGGCTGGCACACGAGTGGTGTCAAACTCCACACTCAAAGCTCAACGACTACAAAGATTTACTGGTGGTGCTGGTCAGGTGTGCCCTGGGGCCTGTATCAGCTGGCCGCACCCAAGCGTGCTGTCTGTGCACTGCAGTGCA